>JAODUE010042174.1:0-19326 GCA_027564755.1 Amblyopsis hoosieri | reverse complement strand
AGGTGGTGGTCTGACATATCCGTTGAGTGTACCTGATGTTACGATCGTATCTTGAATTCTTTTATATCAATCAAATGTACGATTTATAGCTTTCTAACGGTATATAGCATGAAGAACAACCTTTAAGTTAAACATGTCAACAACACAACTTCTCCAATCAAGATGGCGAATGGCCCGCGGGCGGGCCGTAGGAGTTTTAAATGCTTAAAAGCCCTAAGTATAGTATGTACAGTAGAATCAGGTAGAGGTTACCCAAGGATATGTAAAGCTAGACCTTTGCCAGTAATGTTCAGCCTGAAGCCCCGTGAAAACACAGAAAGAGCAAGTAATCAATCATTAACAACATACAATGAGAAAAGTTAGAAGTTTTAAGAGAGAGTGGTGATAAAAGGTCATGACAAAACCAAGGCTATAGAGTCTCTAGTGAGGGACAGGTGCTTGATATACAGTAACAAAGTCCCTGGCCTCCAATGAGGCCAACAGCTCAGACAGATGCCTGAACTTTGATAGCCACTGCGCTTCCATTCACCATGGTCCTCCCTGTCACCATCACAATAGCCAGGCCAGTACAGTACATAGGACATACTGTACCTTCTGTATACCCAAGGGAGTAGAAGGACATGAAGAAATAGCACATACACAGTATAGGGCAAAGGTTCATACAGGCGTCTTGCTACCCCTTGCCAAACCACTGTAATATCCACTGCCAATGAAACTGCTATCCATAATTTTGTGGTAAATACAAGTTTTTTAATACTAGAACTATCATCTCTAGTATTAGTTATTTTTATAATTATTGTAATTATGCACCGCCACCGCATACGTATTCTTTGAGATAGCTGTCTAGCTCTTGTCCGTATGATCTCATTCTTTTTTCCGCTCCTTATATCATTTTAATCTTCTCTCCTCCAGACTCACCTGACATTAATGACCACCTCTCACAGATTAGAGGACTCTACAAAGATAGAGTGCCATCCCTCTCCGTCAGCCAGGACAGCAAAGTAAGCTATGTTAAATATCTTTCGGAAGAAGCTGTCTTGTGGATCTGCCCTAAAGGCAGAGAGAATGAATGAACGGAAGACAATTAAGATGGAGAAATAGACGGGGAGTAAGGTAGGTTGATTTGTGCAATGGCAATCAAGTTTCTACTGCTGGCATTATTCATAACATGCTTCACTTGTTTTGCTGTTGCATATTCATGTAGCTTCATCTACAGTAAATCTGCCTAGGGTTACGGCATAATAGCAGCTTCTGGCAGCCACAACTTTGTCTACATTATATTCTATGCTACCATTAGGCCTATGCATTTTCATGCACCTGTTGGGAATACAATGACACGGGAAAAACGTAGTTGATGGTTTTCACTAAATCAAAGATGAACTCTCAAGACTCTGTCAGAGGCACTATGCAAGGAGAGCACATTTAAAGAGTAACACCTTAATGTAAATGTACTAATATTTGTATTAAATTAGTGTTATCATGTTTAAACCCCACATGGAAGATATTTTTAACAGGTCTAACATTTTTTTTTATTATTGTAACAAGTCTTTTCTATTCACGATAGAAGATTGTTTTTGGTACAGTACTTTCTTGCCTGCCCTTCACCATGGTAATAACGTGTACATCGTTGCTCATGTGAAAACTCGTTCTATTCTGGACACTGTGTATGATAGATCCCAGAGGTTTGTCACACATTCCAAAGACCTCACGTATTAATGTATAGCCTGTATAGGAGTTGGCTGGCATTCCTGATCTCTGTAGAGATTACGTCATTTGTAGGTGTTTTTATTCGTAAGGCCTTGTTGAGACAGGTACCATGGTTATCTATCTAGCTTGCATGGTCCATCAGTCAGTTGGAAATGTTACCTACGATTCCTTGACAGTGTAATGCTGACTGTGTTGGCCACAAAGTTGTTTTTAGTTCGCTGCCCCTTCGGCTTCAAAATAGGATCTTGTACCGTTAAGTGTGTTCAAAAAAATAAAATAGAAAATGTAGTTCAGGCCTGTAAATATTTAAAACTCTAGACTCTACTGTAGTTATATCCCAAATATATGCTGTTTAGTTTTCCACTAACAACAGTCTCTCATTGGGACATTATAATAGAAAAACTTGCTGAAGGCTGTCACAAAAAGCTCCTACCAATCCCTCAGACTCAGAATTCATTTAATTTTGCAGTACCTTTGCGTGAATTTGGGTTATTGGAATTAACAGACAAAGAAAAAATGACAAAACATAACAAATAAGTGCTCACGGGCAGAAATAAGGAGCAGTATTGTTAATGGTCAAAACAGAGTTAGAGTCTATCAAATGAATGGAGGTCAACATCTCAACATTTTATACACCTTTACTTTTTAGGTTACAGTACACAGACTCTTTAGCTAATTTCCGTTATAATCACATTTTATTTAGGTATTGGATATTAAGGCTTGATGTATTAATAAAGGTTAACATTTGTTTCAACGAATCACAAGATCACATGACGCGGTCGACTAAGCGGTACATTTGGCTTCAATACTATAATAACAGCGAAGTAAAGCCAAACTGGCTTTGAAATGTCCCATCATAAACATTCCTTACATCTTTCACAGTATATACATGGCATCAACATTAACATATAAAGTGTCTTCAATACAAAATATGACTGTATATAGCATACAACTTAGAATAATCATAAGGATTATGGGAATGTACATTCCGGGGTGTGGCTTGATTGGCACTGATTGATGTCAATAAGACTCTTTATTGGCACCCCTTGTTTCTCCTCTCCTCTAACCCCCCCCTCTTTTATCATTCCTCAACGTTTTTAATATTGTGGTTTCTGGTTCTTCGCTGAACATTCTGCTGATATTTATCATACAGCGATCTCTCTCTACCATCAGTGCTTGATGGATAGTAGGCTGTAACCTGATTCCATCTGCTCCTTGCATACCTGTATAGTAACTGCATGAGAAGGAGGTATACATGGGTCATGAGGGCCACAACCTTCTGCTGGCCTGGGGGTCATGACCTTTCTTTGACCTGGACTGTGGTTCTAAAAATAACTTGGTGCCATGGAGGATAGGTAACAATTCAGCATTGGCCCGGGCTGCTGGTTGCCAAAGTGGTGGTCGGGGTCCACTAAGAGGTCGTTTATGCTTTTTGGGTGGCTGTGAGAAGGTTTTAGAAATAATAATTATAATACATTTTATTTATTTTTTTATCTGGATTCATTCACTTTAATATAATATATTCACTTGACTAGTGTTTGTGTGATGACTTTTAAAACGTGAAACAAATTGCACGCATTACTCTATGTGTGCTCATGGCATGCTATGAATCATTTGTTTTTGTTTTTTTTGAAAACTATAGGCACATTTTAACACTGTGCTGTATTCACAGCTATAACTCCGCAATATGACACCATGCTGCAATGGGTTGTGTTGGACTACAAATGCAGTTCGTGACAAAGGTACATCTTTAATGTTTCAATATGTCAGGCCACAATTATCGTGTTAAATAGCATTGCTTCATTAGTGTGACAATAGATACAATAGAGTAAAGGAAACAATTGCTGATCTTTCATCATTAGAGTTTGTCAGTGTTCTGATGCATAATAATTACTAGAGCTAATCCTTCCCTAAAAGGAATCCACCCCTGCCTCCTAAACGATGAAGTAATGACTCCAGTCCAACTTCCAGTCCAACCCTCTGTGTAATTGACCATATTCACACGGCAGCCATCTTCCTCTGAAGGTGGCTCAGGGTGGGAAATCGCCAGTGAGACCCTCGGACATCAGTTTGTTTTCGCTACTTTTATGAATTTGACTTCCCACCCTGTCAGAGGTAAATGGATTCCGTGTGAATAAGGTCAATTGAGTCTTGAAGGGATGCTTTTGCTTTGGCAAAGCCTAGCCTTGACCCTATGACATCAGTGAAGATAAGCAGCCGGTACCAGCTTACATTCCAATTTGATGAAGACAGAGAGAATGTCAGAGATGGACAGATTGACAGACAGAGAAAGGGATCTTGTCTCTGTCTTTTCAACATATCTTTTTTCATTAGTATTGTGTCTTTCTGCACAATTTCCGCAAAACAAAGTTAGATATCAGTAAAGGCAATTTTATGTATCTAATTTCTAATATCTCTCTCATAGGTGCGACACTACGCCACATGCTTTCTAAATCAAGGTCTGTTATAAACATCTCGGTTGAGGGCTTTGTATCATAATGTCCTGCTTCAACGACCGTTTTAGTCTTTCCATCAGCAATATCAGTCTAAACCTCGATGCTCAAGGTAATTGTCCATAGACATAAACTTAACATTCATTTTCCATATATTTTACCATCTAGAAGACTACATTACCACTTCTGTCTGCGTTGTAATAAACCATTCATTGTGGAGAAGGCATTTTGGCCTGCGGTGGGTTGAGAAAAGAGGGGGACTGGGCTGGTTATAAGATGGATCTAGTCCACGTCTAGTCCTAATATAACCTTCTAATGTTGGTCCACGAAAATGTTAACACGGCCTTGAGCTGCACCGCATATACTGCGGGTTCCTACATAAAGCCAACAATTTTGTGGCAGGAACTGACGTCACTTGAAACTGGAGTTTTTGAAAGATTTATTTTTGTACATATACTGTATGTATGCAGCGTGCCGTCTCTAGGTTGTGAATAATTGGACTGCATCATCATAAAATATCTGGAGTATACGTTTTCGGCAAATGTATAAAACATTTTCATTCGCTGATTGTTTTTTTTTACTGAATTTATCCATTATGCATTCACATTGTGGTAGCAAAGCTTTTGCTGAATATTGTATTTTAAATAGGAAAAGGTAGAAAATGTAATAAGTTAAAGCAAAAGTTTATGTTTTTAACAGACAAAAAGCAACAATCTCTACCAGTGTTCATATGAAGTTTAGGTTTATTGCACCTGCAGAGGGAAATTGGAAAAACAAATGGTTTTTCCTCACTATTTACCTTCTTCCACGGTGGTGCGGAAAACCTAGGAAAATATGTGAAGATATGTTTTTGAACCTGTTCTTGTCTGGTCTTCTTCTGACGAGTCTCTTTCCTCAACTGTGGACGATTTTGGAATCCAGAGAAAACATTTCAGAGGGAAACATCAATGCTGCCATATTTCATTTAGTTAGGGATGTTCTCCATTTGCTGCCTACAATGAGTTTAAACAGTGCAAGCATAATGGAGCTATGCACTGTAACCTATTAAGACACTGCTGTGGTTTCCCTCCCACCTCCAAATGCATGGATGCTAGGAAACCTCACAGCTCTCCTTTGACTTTGCATTGCGTTGAGATAAACAACGCAAGATAACCAAAAAACTGAAACCTACCTAAAATCTGTTGAGTGACAGGATGCACTACGTTTTTATAAGCTGTCAAACTGAAAAATCAAGGTTTTAATGAGATACAAGTGGATACAGGCAACAAGACGTGAGGCATATCAGAGAAAAATAGGACAACCGTGGGATCCTGACACTCAATATGCCTAGATTTGGTGACTAGTTGACATAGTTGACATAGTCTTCCATTGCTGAGTGACAGGCACTCCACTCTACCCCGTGTGAAGCAGGTTTACCAGGGTCTGAAAGGGTGACATCCATGTCACTATGGTATAGTCCGTGAGAAGCAGGTTTACCAGGGTCTGAAAGGGTGACATCCATGCCACTATGGTATAGTCCGTGAGAAGCAGGTTTACCCGGGTCTGACAGGGTGACATCTTCACAGTGTGAAGCAGGTTAGGTGCAACCACTTGTGCTGTCACAGCGCTGCACGCAATGACCCATGAGAATGTACTGTCTGTAGAGTCTGTCTTTTTGTGTGTATGTGCGTGCTAATGTCAAGCAGCATGCTTGAATTGATGTTGAACTTTAGTACAATTCCTGACTGACTTCCTTATATCTCAATTTACATCCACAATAAACCGTAAGTTTAGGAAGACACATTTATGTTTAGTCGCTGCATTTCATTACTTTATTCCACCACCAACTAGAAAAGCATACAGTGAGTTCTATTGTTTCTCTCATTTCTTCTTCAGTGCTAGTTGAAGTTCAGCAAACACACATCAAGTGAAAACATATGAGGAAAGACCAGCATGGTGAATTTTGCTCTACACACAATGCTGGTAAAACAGCATATACAGGACAGTATATGCAGTAGTACAACCTCTACAAAAAAAACATGATAATAGGTGATTACACTTAAAGCACTGGGTAAGAATCCCCATCCTCTAAAGAGGTTTAAACCAGGACTCCAGACTAGATTGAGTACATTTTGCGGACATGGGTTATTGCTCTTAACGGGGCTGTCTCCTAAACCCAGCAACTCAGGCAAACATATTTGATCTGTCTCCTCTGAAATGGCCCAGATTCATTAAATTCCAATGGGTTTATTTATTTTTCACAGCAAATGGTCCATTTAATAATAAAACAGGGTTGTATCTGTGCTGGCTGGATGGCTAGCTTGTATCTTTCTCTAGGAATGCGTAAGCCCAAAATAATGTGACATTTCAACACTGATAATTTAAACATTACATCAACAGCTAAGGTTGTTAAAGTAACAAAATGTTATGGTAAAAGAGAGGGTGGTGTTAAGTGTATGGAAAATCAGGTGTTTTCTGTCCTCAATATATGTTAACACATAAAAGGTATAGCCTACAGTACAATATCTGTGCTTATGACCTCTGCATTTTTTTCGGGGATAGGTGTAGTGTAGCAGCAAGTGTATTGTGAGACACAGTATTGAATTTCAGCCCCTGAACTTTGCAGTGGGAATACTTTCTGGCAAGCACCAGTGAAGTAAATCGCATACAGTAAGTCACAAGTGGTGCTGGGAAGGTGACACTTTTAACCGTGCCAAGTGTCGCCATGGAGATTGGTCTCCACTTGATCTTTCTTTTCTATTCAGATCTTCTTTTTGTTTGTGTGCCCCTTACTCGCTGCCCTCTCCTGTATGGTCTGTAATCCTCCAGAGCGAAACCTGCCATCCAATCTCCCAAAACCATGACTCATCGACTTACTGTTTGACTACATGGTTTTATTTTGTATCAGTGTGTTGTGATGGTAGTCTTATTTTGATTAAAGTGCTTATATTACAGTGCAGCACAGACTGAAAATGGAAATATTTCAATTTTAATGCACCTTTAAACCACCTTTACCTATAGGTGGTTTTGAAGTGCCATACATATGCGACTTGGCGACTTTGCACCTCCCAAAATTGGCATTTTGCCTAGACAGAGAGTTCGCTACTTTAAAGCGAAATGAGAGGAGCTGATTTGATTGGCCGTGATTGAAGACATCTCCCACCACTAACCGATTGGTTCCAATCCAACCAACTACGAAGCCGTTCTGCCCGGTTACCACCACATTAGAAAAAATACATCGGCCACACCTCAGATCCACTTGTGCGGTGAACTTGCACTGTTCACCTCCAACTTGACCGGGAAACTAGCCCAAACCCTTGGCTTTAGCACCAAGGGCAGTTGTACAAACCAGAACTTTTCACGAGGAGCCTGTCTGTCTGCCTGGCTGGCTTAAGTGCGTGTGTGTGTGTGTGTGTGTGTGTGCGTGTGTGTGTGTGTGTGTGTGTGTGTGTGTGCATGCGAATTCACAGGAGAATGTCTGTCATAAACTCCAGACACAACCCAGACACAAGACCTTTGATCTACCAGTGCAATACCCTCTGTACAGGAGGTTGTGTGTGTGTGTGTGTGTGTGTGTCTTTTTGTCTGTTCGTGTGTTCGTGTGTCTACATGATGTACCATTTTTTTTGGTATGTGTGCGTGCGTGCATGTGAAGGCGTGTTTCTCAATGCTCCAATCCCCTGGGCACCTTTGGTTTCCTTTGTCTGATCCTTTAGACCCCTTGGGAACTCAAGATTATTTTTGACTTCACCCTTACCCACACAAACTCCCACACATACAAACTGTACGTGAAAGCACAACACTACACACACACACACACACACACACACACACACACACACACTCTGGTAGTGCTATACTGTATAGATCTGCCTCTTTCCCTTCCTACAATCGACACTGTGACAGGGAAACCCTAGGGGGCCTCTATCCTTGCACCCCATGTCTGACATTGATAAAATGACAAGTACATCTACCTCTCCTTCACTACCAATTTCCTGCTCGCTGTTAGACACACGGCAGACTGACAGCACATAGGTAAAACCACATATACCCACCCCCAAGACTACCAACAATCATCTGATTATTAACATTTTATATACAGTAACATTCTGTGCAACTCCATATCAGCCTGTATAAATTGTGTACTTTATTTTTATATATATATATATATATATATAGTACTGTACTTCTTTCTTGCGCTTTTGGATTAGATGCTAACTGTGTTTTGCTGCCCCATTGTACTCTGTGCAATGACAATATGCTTTGCTAAACATCTCAATGTCTGAGTTACCTATGTCTGGTTCATTTTGTTCACTTATGTGTTTTCTTTTTTCAATTCCCAAAACGAATCTGAATCAACAACTTTTTTTGTTAATAACTTCATGCATGTGTTAAATCTTGTGTTCAAAATAATGGTTATAGTGAATTGCGTCCTGAGCAGAGAATGACATCACATTCTCTCTGTATATGTGTTGTTGTCCAAACTCTCATGTTCCTGGCTTTCAAAGCCTGGTCGGCAACGTATACGCAAATTGCATGTGTGTGGCCCAGAGAGCATTTGTTTTGCTCTAGTGACATCTACTGGCAGAAAGTCATATATCAAATTTAAAGCCAAATAGGAAGGTTCTTAGGGTAACGTACTGCTTCTAATATCTATCTTAAGCAGCTATATGAATGATAAACTGATTCAGAAAAATAAAAAAATACAGACATTTTTAATATGCTCATTATAACCATGTGCATTGTACAGATGCGGGGGCATCGTGATATTTATATAAAATAGTATATGTAGCCAATACATTGCTTTCTACATACAGTACATTGCAATACACTTCAATGTATAGAGCACATGGGCGCAATTTGTGTCTGGCCCTGTTAGCCTGTAGAGACAATGTTATTACGATTGAAAAGCCTGAATAATTAGAGAGAATTAAGAAGTTATAATCAAAGGCTACCGCAGACGGCAGCAGGAAAGGATGACAAGTGAAGAGATAACGTGGGAGATGGAGAAAGAGAGAGAGAGAACATATACCTGGTGGTTCTGGTGAGACAATACTATAGACATTATTTAAGCCATCTTTCCTTCAGCAGGTATTTCATGGATGAAGGGTCATTGCAGTTGTCAAACAACATAATAAATCATGCTAAATAGTAATTTTCTCTGTAGAGTTTAGTATGTAAGTACGTTTAGTATAATTAAGCAGCAGTGAAACAACCGTTTTTTTTCTGACAAGACTAGACACTATCACTGCGCTTGTTTTGGCAGGTGGATTTAAGGCAACATATATGTTTATACATGGGGGCACAACGAGCAAACCCTAAAATTAATAACAATGATGTTATCAGTGTTGCGCAATGTCTCAACAGCCTTTTCTGACAGGTGGGTGTTTTGACAGGCCGTCAAACTGCTAAAACACTAGCGGCATTCTTCATTTTATTCAGCTTTCATTTGATTTAGATTTTCATCTGTGATATGAATGTTCATACCCCCACAACACACACACACGCACATACTGTACAAACATTCACGAATGCATGCACAGACACACACACACACATAAACATGCATTTATACACACACAAACACGCACATACTGTACAAACATTTACGAATGCACGCACACCCCCACACACACACACACATCTTACACCCAGCGCAAAGTGGTGCAAAACGGCAACACAAGTGTCTTGCTACTGACAGTCCAAATCAAGACCGAGTCCAAAGACATAGTGTGAGTCCAGAGGTTTCAAGTCCAAGTCAAGACCGAGTTCAAAGACATTAGTGTCCAAGTCAAGACCGAGCCAAGAGGTTTCAAGTCCAAATGTTGCGTTGTCAATGATAGACAACATATAAAAACAATTGCAAACTTTTAGTAGGTTATGTTATTATGCCTGTAGCCTATAATTTGTCCCCTTGACAATGAGCTGTAATATAGGAATATTAGTGACTCTCTTACAATCACAGGCTGTATCACATTATATTTCTCAGAGGAGGTACAGTAGCAATAAATTGTAGCCTACATATTTACTATACATTTACAGCATTTGGCAGACACTTTTTTTCAATGCAACTTATTTGTCAATAGTTGGGCAGGTCATACACCAGCAATTGTAAGCAAATGATATTCTGTAAATTACAGCATCATGTCATCATTACTACCGTGTCAATTTCATCATTAAATCAACAAAATAGCTTTGTTATTTAATGGACTAAATTACAAAGTGCTTAACATGTAAGAGCAGAAAGGAATTGTATTTTATTTTTACAGTAATATAATAGCAGAGAGCATTCGAAGGAGACACTTGAGATAGGAGTATTAATAGGGGGAGAAGTGACTAAGGTACATATAGGTATGAACACAAGTTCATACCTAGCGTTCTTGGAATTGAGAAACACCAACAGTCTGGTTGTTACAGTCAACACAAGTAGGTTGCGCTCGACGTCAAGATCAACGTCAATACGCTCATATGGGTCATTTTCAGAGACTAGCAAAATCGACCTATGTGGTCGTATTCCTAGGAAGACCAGCCTGACAACATGAGTACACTCTGCTTGTTTACACACAGGGATCAACATATTTTAGGGATCTTGTTATAATCTCCATACATGGTCTAATAATAATCCTTTGCGGTATGATAGCAATCCACCACGCAAGTTCGCCTGGATTTTTAAAGGGAACGGGAGATGACATTTTGGTGGTTTATTGTATGTGACGCCCAAAACACACCCATGAATAATGACGAGAGTTAAGTACGCTTTTGAACCATGTGCCTGGCGCAACAATTATGTTATAAGATGTTAAACTAGCAAAATTGGATTTGTACACACCCTAAATTCAGATTGAGCTGGCCTGCGTGTTTAGTCTCCCTGCTCCAACACACCTGATTCAAATGATTGGGTCGTTATTCATTTGAATCAGCTGGACCACTTAAATAGTTCAAATGGGACCGTATTGTCACTCCATTTGTATTATAGTCATCCTATGGCGGTGTGATTAAAAAGTCAGAGTTATCAGGTATTTTAAGTGACGTATTTGCACTGTAGCTAAATGAATGCTACGCAAAACAAGAATAATCCCAGTTTTGGCCATCGAAGAACTATTGTTCTCCATACCGGAAGCGCTGCTGTTGCTTTTTTCTGCATCTATTATTTCTTATTTATTTTTGCCTGACAGCACTTTATTTAATTGTTCACGTTTAAATGAACATTTATCTTGAGAGTGAGAAAAAAACATATTACTATAAGATAATTAACTTGAATCAGGCAGCACATTACTGTAATTAGTATAAGTTTACAAAAAAGCTTGTGAACAGAATAACACAGTTAGCACAGTTAGCCTACACCCTCTTCTTCTCACACCTTCCTCCATCTCTTTCATTGTCTCTCAAGACACATGCATATGAATACACAGACTCCCTCGATCTTATTTAAGAGTCTGTGTGGCCCTTAAATAGCTCTCTCTTTCTACGGCCCATCACCCATACAATGTGTATGAGGTCCAGCGAGCAGGCTGGATAATATGGTGGATTTGCCTGTGTTTCTTTCTCTGCCAGAGTTGGAAGTTGCTCTTCTCTTGGGTCCAGTTCCTTTCCTGTGTGTTGTGACCAATAGGTAGATTAATCATTAAATAGGCCTCCCTTTCTCCCAGACCATCTGTGCGGTTTCATCAACTGAAAAGACCTGAAGCATTCTTGTTGCGATTTTTGTTTGGAGCTTTTCTTGTTCTCTGTTTCACAGTAAAAACAATGGCTCAGTTTCCTTTGAAATGTACACCTTTTGAATCAAGGGTGATAATGGTTGTCACAAATCTACTATATTAGTTTTGTGCTGCAGAATATATAAAAAATGCAGACCAAGTGTTTACCTCATGGCATGATTAATGAAAATGCCTAAACTGGGATTTACTGCTAGAAAGTCTAATAATCCAATTATCCCAGCCAGTAATGCATGCTTCTCAGCCATGTTGTTTTGTGCATGCTTTGTCACTTGTGAGCTTTCATTTTCAAATCTGTTCTGAACCACTGAGTCTCTAAGAAAGGTTTTATTCTTATTTTACTTGTTTTTTTCACTATGTTTTTGTTTATTTGTTTTGTAGTCATCGTTTATATGTGTTGCGCATCTCATTTTACAGCAATTTTAGATTTCTTTGTTAAATCTAGACACAATACCTACTTTAACTCTAATAAAGAAAAACAAATAAAATATACACACTATACTAAATGTATTATATACAGATAAGCAATATAGAATAATATAGAGTAATACTATTATATAGTATATTAAATGAAACCCTAAAACATTTTTAATTTTTAGATAACCACACAGTTTTTGTTAGATTTCTCTGGCTGTGTAGACTTTGACCAATGACGGGTGAATTCATAATTGAGATCACCGGTGGTAGTGTGTGTCTGGGATAAACAGCGCCGCAAACTCAGTCCCCAGTGATTGCTTCCTAGCAGTCCACGGTAACTGTATAGTTAATCTCAGAGGCTATATAAAGTCTAGATAAATTGAGGCCCTGTAGACTGAAGGAACCACAGTCCCAGAGCCTGATTTCCTCAGTCTCCCATCTCTTAGACCCGTGACATCATTTCTTGTTGTGTCCTGACCTCCAGTACCCTGATGTCTGATTTTCTTCCTGTTTCCTTTTGGTGGTTGTGACCCTGCCTGTTATCTTTGCTCACACAACTTTCTCTCTGTCTCTCTCTCTCCCCCACCCCCCTCCTCCCTCGGTCTCCATGGTACCATCATGATACGAGACCTACCGACCGAGCTAAACTTCCCAAATCGCTTCCATCTGCAGTGACAAAATATCCCTGTAGAAAACCTGAGCAGCAATCGTCTCCTGCCCGTTTGAGCAGAAATGTGAACCACATGGTCATTTGTTCTTGGTGTATTATCACAATGTGTGCAAACAGTCATATTGACAACATGCATATGCGCTACAGTCTGACTTTCACAGTCGTAGTTAATCTGGTCTTGTCTTTCAGTGGATCATTAACGATGGCAAATGCTCCTTTTTACACCAGCATTAGAGCTGCTAGTATATGTGTTGCAAAGACACTAAACAGAGACATTTAAACTGAAGAGCGGAACTACCCATAATGCAAAGTATACAACCGCATTGGGGCCCATGGACACGGACCCTTATTAACGATCAGCTGGACCCTCTAATGTACAACTCTTCCTTCAACCGAGCTTCCGAGCTGGTCAAGCTCCAGATAACCACCATTACTGTTTAAATGCTAGTAGATATATATATTGCTCAATATACAGGCATTTCCTGAAATGGTGTAATTCTTGATATTGTTTACAATATCTGCTATGCATAAAGCAGTCATAGGTTATCTTACCTCATAGTCACATTAGTTATACATTTCGATTTAGAAATGATTAATGGTCAATTTGATGTTAAAATGTGTGGAGTTGGCCAGTGAGGTTCTGGGATATGGTGATGACATGCGTACAAGAAGCCTGTTAAATGTCAAGAGAGTGGGACATGCAGCAATGGAAATTAAAACATACAAGCAGACATAACACAGCAATGGATAATAAAAATAATACCAGAATAATTAAAGAGGCAGCCAAAAATGAATAGCTACCAAAAATAGATAATTTGTACGAGGCCCATTTCTTTTAGCAAGCGATCCTCTTCCAGAATGACGTGTATTATTAGAACTTAACGGCGGTCAATGGGACAGAGAAGTCTATCTGAGTGTGCACTTATGAAGTAAGTTCAACTTCATCCAATTTATGTAGGCTACTATTTGTCTATTGATCAACCAACACACTTTTCACTTGTCAATGGTGCGCCGTCACCAATGATGTTTGATGTTATGGGAGATGATTGATAATGCATATGTCTCCCCTGATTTCCTAAAATGCTTTTAAACTCCTGCAGATATTTGACATTGGCATCAATAGGCTTGTGCAGCGCATTTAGCTGTTGCCATTTAAATTGGGTTCAATTTAGAAACGGCTTGCTTTAAAATAGGCTATTAATGTTAAAAATTATTCATTGAGCATGTTTGTGTTATATATAGTAAAAAATGCTGCATTTTTCACATCCGATTTTGTGTTTTTTGGCTGTTTTTAGGTCCAATGTGTTTATTTAATATGTCAACATGAAAAAATAATTATCAGGTCATATAGATGATGTACTGAAAAAAACAATACCAAATTCTGTCATAGTAAACATTCATGTGGTATAAAGGCAAACCCAAACATTAAAATGCTCCAAAACAATAGCCCCAGACTTTCACCGCTCTGCATTGGGGCCCGATGTTGCCTTGTTACGCCATTGTTTAAACTGCTTCCAGTAATCAGATACATTTGAAGGTATTTCAAATGTGCAATGTTTAAAGATATACTTAACAGTAAAATGCGATTAATGTCTCCAATCCACAATTTCGTTGTCAGCAACCTGTTTATATCTGAAACAAGTACATACAGTACATCTGTTTTCATATGTGACTTTTACTGGCCTTTACAATTATTAACTGTGAAGCCAGTGGTTCACCAGCAGGTCAAGCCTGAAGAGGTTGATTGATTGCCTGCACAGCGGGGAAGGATGGGTTGAGGTTGGGGGTACTCGAGGCAGGGGGGTCATCAACACCCCATCCAGAACAGGATGTTTTGGCAACCTGTATGGTTGGTGCCGGGACAGACCCTGTTAGGGGATGAAAAATGGTCCTGGGTGTATTTATAGGCAGAAAGAAAACAACGCACAGATTCATAACAAAATTTGTTTAGTTTAGTTTCACATGACAGCATGACATGAATGCGTAAAGAATAAAGCCCTGACTGAACAAGGTATAAAATACCACCCACGTCTCTCCTTCACACAATATTCACAGCTACTGTATGTAACAGTGACATCAACAGTGTTGGGCAAGTTACTCAGGACATGTAATAAGTTACTAGTTACATATTACTCCTTAAAAAATTTGTAATAGTACTTTACTTTTTACTGGGTATTAAAAGTAATTAGTTAGTTACTAGTTACATTAATATATTACTTTCACAATCACTACCCTGTCTCGTCCTTTCTGAAAAACGACAGCCAGCTCATTTTATGAATTGAATCCTCTTTATTGGAACAATAATTAACCTTAGGAGTCGACAATCAGCCAAAGTGAAAACATTGCAGCCTCTCAAACCAGATGATTGGACAGGTTGTTTCAATTAGCCTACCCTACGTTTGCTAGGACCAGAAATCTCGTTCTTGTTACTTAGATTAGTAATTGTAATATTATTACTGTTTTGGAAATTGTAATTAGTTACTAACAAAAGTAATATTACAGTAACTTGTTTCTAGTAACTTGTTACTAACCAACACTGGACATCAACTGTTATTTTTCACCTTTTTTCTCCAACAGGTTCAGTCCATGATGCCTGACATTTAATTCTAATTACATATTTCATCAAAAGGAGCAATCCAAATTTAGATGTGTTGATGGTTTACATGTGAAGGCATGTAAAAACCTGCCAGAACATGCTTGCTTTAAGGACACTGAGCCACCATTCAATTTGGTTAAAATCCGTCTTTATAAATAACACTTCCACCAATGAAAGTAAATGATACCTCTGGTTTCAATCCCATATATTACATACATATTTGCAATCAAACTGAACATGGCAAGATGTCAGCCACCTGCTTTCATAGCAACAGAGGTATTCTCATGACCCCTTCATTTAGCAATTAAAATGTCTCAGGTTAACATTTAGCAGGTCCTTGGTTGAGCAACTGGTCCTGAGAAACATGAGAAAATCTCAGATTCTTAAAGGTGTAGTAAGCGATTGTAAGCTAATACACATTTGGTCAAATATCTCCTCCCGGTCCGCTAGCTTATCGTTATGTGCGTGCTGAAAAAGTGGAGCGGAGATTCTGAGGGCCGCTGCCCTGCATGTTTTAGATGTCTCCCTGCTCCAACACAGCTGATTCACATGAATAGCTTGTTATAATGACCCAGTTTATTTGAATCAGGTGTGTTGGAGCAGGAAGACATCTAAAATATATGCAGGGCTGCGGCCCTCCAGGACCAGGATTGGGGACCCCTGATCTAGGCAATAGCTTCCTAAAATATTTGTATGTAGGTTATACACAAATTATATTTAACACTATTCATTTTTAATCCTTTGCATATTTGTGCGCTCCTGCACGTCCCTGTATGTGTAACAAGCAGAGTGTACACACATTGTCCACCTTCCATAGGCGATACTATATTTCTAAATGCTCCTCGAGCTGACTTTAGACGACTTTAGATTGGCGCTCAAATGGGCGCAAGTACATTTGCTATTTAGACAACATGGGCGTCGGTCTGAAACTAGCAAAGACACTTGCGTTCCAGCTTTGCACCAGGGCCCATAATGTTCAAAACCGTAATCATCGTATATACTGTAAAGCCTCTACTTCTGCAACAACGGCAGCTCAAAATCTATATTGAAACAGCTGATAAGCATTTCTGAATGAACAAATCATTGAAACATAGCTTGATTTATTGCAATTTGTGTAAAATAGATTAACCACAGCTACTTCAAGATGGTCATAAAAGTGCAACACATATAGCACACAAACAGACAGAATGGACTGGTATGAAGGAGCAGGGTGGTATTGGCAGGAACAAAGGGTTGCATTCAGTATGTGCATCCAATCTCATTCGTCGTCTACATCATTTTTTCCACCCAATCATATTCCCGTTTGTGTCCACTCTGCTCCAATATCCTAGCAGCACTTCTCATTAAAAGTATATCTGTCACTCCAGGCTGAATTAGCTGTAACGCTCGAGACAGCGCCTGGAAATGGCGTGTGTGAAGACAGTCTTATACTTAGGACTGTCCTCTCCTGGGCATGGCTGAGCAGAAAGAACTGGAAGCCATACTGTATACAGTATTACATTTCTGTATAGAAAGAACATTTTGTTTTCTCTGCTTTCAGAAAAAAGGAACACCAGTCTTATTTGAGTCGGCAGCGGTCATGTGTTAAGATGTTTGCTGTAACCATAATACAGTATGTGCGTCACCTTATTGAATATAAGCTTGTGATATAGGCATGTCTAGTACTGAAAGCCATCATATGATGCTGTTAGTGATGAGATGACCGTTGTCAACATGCCAAACAGAACTTGAATTGCACACCCCTCTGTATCTACTGTAGACAGACATAACATCAAAGGCTTCAGATATAATTTTCCATATATAAAGTGTTTGTTTTTACATTATTTATTTATTCTAATCGCCATGACAAATTAATTAACATTTCACCTTATTGGTCATATCCGTTAATAGTTGTTCAGTGCAGTCGGGCTCATGAATGGTGTATTTGTGTTTGTCTAGGCTTTGCTTTGTTTGCGATCACATAAACGGTAGCATGTCAAGCTCAGTGAGGCTAAAATGGACCTTGCACACACCAGTTCAATGCCCGAGTATGGACATAGTCATGAGTTTAGTTAATTAGTTAAACACCAGACAAGGAACACATCTCCTTCCCAGCAAGTAGAAAGAAACCTATACTGAATCGCTTGAAATACTGTACACTTCAATATACTATTTCTTAGTAACCCAACTTGTTTTTTTAAATATCACAAACAACAAATTACAAAATCAGAGTGAGAGTTAAAGCGTCAATATGTTGATTCATTCAGTATGCACCAGTGCTTGTGTTTACACTGTATTTTTGTCTTCCCTTCTGGAAGCATCTGCTCTGAGCTTTTCCTACTGGGCCCCAGTATTTCATGTGGCGTAAATGGCTGGAGGTTATGAGTGAATATTTTAAAAGGGGGACTCGGTGAGGCGGACCGGTGCAAAATACCTCCTCTGTCCCCTCCATAAGTTTGTCGGTTCTCGTGCCGCAGGCTCCAATCCCAGCGTCGCGTAAAAGCAAAGCTGCATTGCTCTGCTGGAAATGTGAGCCGGATGCATTCTTAAACAGAAAGCCGTTGTTCTGCATGCCACTGAGAGACAGACAGGCGGGGGCGAGGGGAGAAGATGCGAAGGTGTATTGGGGGCAGACGTAAGTGTAGGAAAGAGTTTCTAAACTGTGAACTTGTGTTTTAGCGGTTGCATGCGGCTCGTCACATTAGAAGCGGTATCTGCTGTGTGAGGATGAATCACTGCATGTTGGTACAGTAGTTGCAGGTTGTTGCAGGTGTCTGAAATCAAAATGTCAGGAAAAGGGCTAGCATGGTTTCTCACTTTAGATCGCCATATGGACCATTCAAGCAGAGAAAATTGCTACCTTTACGATATGACGCTACAGGCCGCTTTTCCTGGAAGCAACGTGACAAATAAGAGCGCTAAAGGTTCTGCTGACTTCATCTGATAAAATGAAGCAACAGATCATGGACCAGAATGTGCTGCACGCGTTGCATAAACAGCTAGTCGTTCTTGAGAAGCAGCGGTGGGACTGGTGTATTTACTGGCAGCGAGAAAAAGAACATCCACCCACGGTGTGATATTTGATCTTTGATCTGCTACAAGCGAGTCGTCTGTTCATAGAATAGCAGGAAAGCAATGGAGAGAGAGTTGATTGACAGAGCAACGTCATGTTGACAGTATCCACATCTGTTCAATGTAAAAATGAACGGCCTTAATATTGAGAACAGGTTCATGTTATGGAAACGATTAGCTGACCTGCCAGCCAGCAGAAAACACTAGGGCGTACCTTATAGCCAACACAGTGGGATATGATGAAAAGTTGAATACCTTTACTTTTCTACCGACACACAAAACGCACACTCTTGGTGTGGAATATCATTCATTTACTTGCTGGGACTGATTGAGTAGCACGGTTTAGTTGTTTGTTTGTTTTCAGCTCTTTTGATGTTCTATATTTTCGGGTACTAACATTTTTTTTTCCATCTAGCACTGCTTGCAACAGCAGACACACTTGTCTTTGTACTCCTCACCTGGTTTCCGCCATACACGCTTGCCACCATCTGAACCAAATAAGTTGATCTTGGTCTCATCAGACCACAGGACATGGTTCCAATATTCCATGTCCTTAGTCTGCTTCTCTTCAGCAAACTGTTTGTGAGCTTTCTTGTGCATCATCTTTAGAAGAGGCTTCCTTCTGGGACGACGGCCATGCAGACCAATTTGATGCAGTGTACGGCGTATGGTCTGAGCACTGACAGGCTGACCCCCCACCCCTTCAACCTCTGCAGCAATGCTGGCAGCACTCATACG
>JAODUE010042163.1:0-19332 GCA_027564755.1 Amblyopsis hoosieri | reverse complement strand
TTGCCGGACATTTTAGATTTTGCCTTAACCCGTATTGCGTCACGAAGAGAGTTCCTGCAGAAATTTCTACCGCAACGGAACGGAAATATCGGTCATTTTAAAATAGCATATCTGTAGCATGCGGTAGCATCTGGCTCAGAGGACCACAATGAAGATGTATGAGACTTACATACTTCTGTGTATTTTTGTGTTTGCTCCCAGGTGTGTCTACTGTACTGCAAGAGCAGGTGACAGAGATGTGACATTCTTTTAAGTGATTAATAACTTCAACCTTTTTAGTGTTACAACATAGTGGATGGGATGTGCATGTACTAATGGTGGTTGTAATTCTGTGTGAATAATTTGTACTATATGTGTATGTGGGTTTCTGTAATAAATATACAAAACAACACTTTCCCATTTCCAGTAATATCACTATAGCTAAAACACAGTACAGTTTCCTGTTAGGTGAAGTTATCTGCTTTTCAGTTAGGCTACTCTCATCTGGTATAAAGCAATTTATTAGAGCATAAAGGAGAATGCTATTTAACAATTATCTTTGGCGGAATGGCTTAGTTCTGGAGAGCTCCTAATAATATGGTAGGTACTGTATATGTGAGTATCTTAAAATGGCTTTTAACCCCCAATCAACCATCCACCAATGGTGGAAATATAATCTCCCATTTAATTCACGAAACTCCCAATCTCCCCTTGACCCTCCCATGAATGCATACTCATGAATAGGAAAGCGCAATTTGCAATGTGTTCCTTCAGCAGGCCGAATAGCGTTTTAGCCATGTGTTCGTACATACACATTTATGCCTAAAACGACCGCTAACATATTGTACATCAGGCCCTTAGTGTAAGTGAATCACCTTAGTGTCTGTCAGCTGTGGCTGGGAGTGGGAAGACTTCCATGGCCTGTCTGTGTTAGTGCTACACTTCATAAATACACAATGTATTAACAATGCTTGCGCTAATGAGCATGCTAATACAAGCTCATGCTGTACCACAGTTAACTGACATAATAAAAACCCAAATTGCACCGGAATGTGTACAGCCACAAAAAAGAAAAGGTTCTAAAAACAAATACACGCACGTTTATAAAAGATAGAATATTATTATAATATATAATAATTATAATAATATTGGACCAATATGTATAGGCCTAATGGTAGGCCAGCAACCCTCTTGCTGCTGACAATGCTTGGGGTGAGACTTGTTGTGCGTAGAGGAAGGAAAGTAATTGTATTACAAAATACCTTAGCATGTCGCTAGATTGTAAATGGTAAATGGCTAAACTTAAGGCCTATATAAAATGATATGCTTAGCACTTGAGGCACATGGTAACTTGAGGTTACCATGTCCCCTTATGTGCCAACCCTCTGGCATCCTATCATCTCCCCAGAGGATTCGGGGGAGGGCAAAGTAATATATGTTTCAATATTTATTGCCGTCAGTGCCATGTCAATGCTACACACCTATTTCCTTGTGACATTTGAGAGGTGAGGGAAAAAAAACGCAACAGCACAGTGTAATGGACAAAAAGACCTTCAGCGTGGCACAGTAGTGTTGGCGGAGGTGTGACAGATGAAGCAAATGCCTCGATTACGGCTCATAACCGCCTAGCGCTACCTGTTGTACACGTTCTACATAGGGAGGGCTCCCTAAAGCACAGGAAGGCTGCCGCACAACTTGACATCCACATAGGCGCCAGTTCTAGCATTTTGGAGAGCAAAAAGAATGTCCTCTCCGCTTGCTCTCTCCCCCCCTTCATCTTTTCTCTCTCCTCCGTTGGTCTTCCTTTCATCTGTCAAGCCTAATGAACAGATGTTGCTCAGCTGCTGGAGTCAACATGATAGACTGAGGCTCTGGCAGGCCCATCCTTCTGGAGGGTGAGCGAGCGATTGAGCGGGGAAGCGAGAGAAAGAGATAGGGGGTCAGCATGCCAGGATGCCTTGACTCTGCAGTGTTTTTCAACTTCCTCACTTCCTGATCGCTGACCCCTATCTTTGTCAGTCACATGCACCTCCGCCTCGACGCCTAGCCATGCACCCGCCACCCTTTGCCATCAGAGTCCTTGTCAGGAGCCCTGTTCCACTGATCACTACCTGCAACATGTCCTCGTCTAGTCCTGGAAACGCCGGGGATTGGAAAGGGCAAACTTATTTTATTATTAAGGTCAACAAGGCCTCGGTAAGCCAGTGCAGGTTGGATTGGAAGATGGGATTGGTTTCAATTGACTCAAGTTGCTCTTGGTCTCAAGAGGAACTTGTAAAAGAGAGACGGCATATGTAAGAAATGTGACTGCGGCAAAATACACCATTTTATAATAATATGATTTTTCAACAACCATCTATAAAGTAACTATATGACTTTCTGCAACTAGGTTTTGCACTAAGCACCAACACCTCAAACCAAATCAAATGCTTCTTGTAGGACACACACACACACACACGGAAACATGCACAAACCCACGCATGCACACACACGCATGCACCGCGCGCACACGCACGCACACACACACACACGATCCCACTAACATGCACTTGCAGCCGGACCGGCTATGGAAACATAGAACAGAGGAGCTGAGATTACAACACACACAGAGGGAGTGTGATGTCATTATCTCTGCTAAGCATGCATGTAGATATATATAGAGTTCCTCCAGAACTATTAACACTAATTTAAGGAATCCCAGTGAATTCTGCTCGACCTTGCACTTTTGTCCAGTCACCACAACCTTTCTGCTAATTTCACACATTGTCACGTTTTATGTGCCACACAAACACCTCATATTTATACGAACACAAATTACAGCACTTCCCTGGTTCCGCACGAAAGCAGGAATAAACCACATGTGGTGGTGGCACATAAGCGAATGGCATCCATTTCTAACCTTTCCTCTGCAAAACACACTACGATATGGCCAAAACACAGGTGCGTGCAAGCTTATGTGATCAAGAACAATGTTCTGAAGATAGGCTTTGCCTATACTTTGCCCTGTGAGTTCTAACCATGTTAGCAGGAAACGTGTACAACCAGTTGAGTTAATAAGTTAATTTGTTCTAATTTCAATAAAACAAATATTGTATATGTAGTGTAAAGGTATAGTTGAAGAATTGTGTCCTGAAATGAAATGAAATAAAACTCCCTTTTGTGTGTACTGTAATATTTTATTTATATTTCATAATGTGTTAATGTTGTAGCACTAAAAACGTAATGATAGGAAAGTCCTACATGACGCGATGGACTAACAAGAATCAACACTGGTGTACATGCATGCCTACTTTGATCGCTGGTTAACTACACACCATTAGATATCTCCCTATTTAAAAAATATAGCTGTAAACCGCTCTCTATCTGAAATATGCCCCTTCATAGAACGATCAATGTCTAATCCTACGTTACGCGTTGTATGCATGTTCATCCTCAAAGATTAGAGCGAGTGTCGTAGTTTGTCGCTTTTCCGAAGCCAGAAAAGCAAACATAACCATTATGTACATTCACACCTCCGGAGCTCCGCCGGGATCTCGGTGAAAATGTATCCGACGACATACGAGCACTCTCGGGCGGGTACCGAGTCACGGAGGTCCCGGTGGAATTCCGGAGCCCCTACCGGGCGCTCTAAGGTTTTAGTGTGTTTTAGTGATGATTTAGATCCCTATGAAACTGCGGCCCTTCCTTCCCGCCACCTGCACCCGTTTCCTTCTGTCATTATTATTGTTACACCCATTTTTGTTCCGCTGTCTTCAGCTGTTAAAACTATCTCAACTATTCAATGTTTAAAATGTTAAAACAAAGACTATTCTTTTAGATTTTTTTGTAATCCTTGTGATCCTGTTTTTATGCCTTTTTGGTAAAGGTACAATCTATAATAAATTGTCAATAACTGAGAAAAAGAGAAAAACAATTGCAACTATTGTTCCCATTTTTAATTTCATTGCAAAAACACAGATAAGAACAAAGCAACATGCATTGCAATTTGCAGAATCCTGGAGGGACTATATATTGTTTGATGCTATGGTAAGGTTTAAATCACCTTTAACATATAGATGTTTCACTGTCAAGTGTGTTATCCTCCTGTGTCTACAGTAAGTGTGACATCCAAAGAAAAGTTGCATTGTTACTATACTTGTTTTGTAATTCACATTTTGCCTCAGCACAACTACAATGTAACCACAAGTACGTAACCAGAGTGTAGGTATAGCTACTGTACTATACACGTCATATCAGTATTCTAGACATAATTCCACATGCTATTCACAGCGGCTAAGTTTCAAAATAAACACTTAACAACTTACTTACTGTTGGTGTTGCCAAATTAACAAAAAACTGGAAAGTGCCAGCCTAAAATCAACATTTCTATCTCTAACTGTGAACATGAACAAGTAAACAAAGTAAACTACACAAAGGCAAAGGGAGAAGTTGTGTCTGAGAACATTTGAAGCCACAATGTGGATATCTGCAAGATTATATCTTGATATACACTAAATGAGCAATTTGGAGACAATAATTCAATTATTCTGTTTTCTAGCTGTATTCATATTGTGTATTGCTAAAAACATGTTTAGTCTAGTGTCAATCATTTGCACTGTCAACATTCATTTTGAAACAAATGATGTGTTGAGATCAGAATGTGTATTAATATACCAAGCAATGTACTAGACAGTAATCAAACAATCAATTAAAACGTGCAATGACCACATGCTGAAATGCACACAGTGAAACAGCTGTGATGTAAGTGTGTATAATGTGAGAAAATGGGCTCCCATAAAAGAACACACAATCTCCATCGACTTGCCTTTGCATTCAAAAGCCAAGGCAATGTTGCTTTAGTTTAAACCTTTGTTCAGAGATTTTATTGAAGGCCAAAAAGGACTAATTCTGTTCAGATAACATGTACATATGGAAAAATGCCTGTCTATAAAATAAATTGATTAATGATGCTAGAATTTACAGAAATAATTTAACATAAATTAATTGAATAAAATCAGAAACTATTTTGACGTCAGAGAGCTTGAGAGATCGTACATAACAGGTGGGTGGTGTCAGGCTGACTTCTAAATTCATTAGTGACTAGATCACGTGCTCCTCTCTTCTGTAAGGAAGTCCAAAAAGATGAGAGAGAGTCTCTGTTGTCCCTTATTCCCAATTCAATATAAAATGCAATTGCTTTGTCTCACATTTTACTCCCAATCTGCCACATTCGACCACCTTACTCATCTCATCTCATTCCTTGGCAAAGAGCTCCCCTGATATGGAGAGAGAGAGAGAGAGAGAAAGAGAGAGAGAGAGAGAGAGAGAGAGATTGCATTGAATAGAGGGAATTAAATAGAGAGAGGGAAAACATGGCGATAGAAACGTAAAACAGATGTAAGCATGTCTGAAGGTATACTGTGAAGTGATCATTTGAACAAATTCTTGAAACATTCTGAAACAAACATTCACGTATGTAGTAATAAACCAAAATTACACCAATGTTCAAAATAGAAATTATACCTGCTTAATTGCAATTACATCTCTCTCTCTCTCTCTCTCGCTCTAACAAACATAAAACAACAAACGCACACACACTGTAGCTCAGATACAGTATGTTCTATTGGCAACATTGATTTCACATTGTGATATCACATTTTCAGTGCTCTAATTAACCTATATAGTGACATACCTTACACATTAAAGGTATAGTCAGCTATTGCAAGCAAATTTTAAGCTAATACGCGTTTTGCTACAGTACCTTATTGTTCTCTGTGCGTGCTGAAAAAATTATCTGGTACGTCTACACACTCCTGGCTCCATAAATAGAAAAGTGGCAAACATCACTCACAACAATGGCCCATGGTTTCGCAATACATTTCAATATGTGGTGCAGAGCTTCTGTGGGAGTTTATTTTGATTTGAGTTCAAAATTAGCAAGCGTTCTCAATAATGACTAACCCTGCCTTGAAATACATTGACATTCATGTAAAACAGCATGTTGTACAAACAGATAATAGTGTTTCATCACACAGGCATGTTTCTATATGGTGAGGGGGTAACAATTATTGAGCTAAGTTATCAAACAAACAACACATCTGTTGATACACCACAGAGATCTGTGTCAGTGGATGATTGTGTGCAACTTGGTGCAGGTTTGATTTCAGCTCATCTTCTCTTTCACTTTGTACCTGAGTTACACACAGGCAAGTACAGCTACCACAGACATGAAGTCACTCGAGTTATATCAGTCAATTGCTGTTGGATTGGCATTCTTATGTAATATCAAAATATAAACTTTAATGTCAGAGTAGACTACCTGTACTCCCAGAACCTTTTTGGGTCTGCATCTACAATTTGCTCTAACTACGACAATTCCCCAACAAAAATAAGATGAATAACAAATATTACAACATTTCTCCAAAGCAACAGCAGACTATAGCGTATTGCCTCACTTTTACCCTCCTGGCCTACCTTGGGCCCATCAGAATAGTGCAGAACATCGAGGTATATAATTTTTGATTATTTTTTAATTATGTTTTTGTCCTTGGTGTTTGCAGTGTAAAACAGTCCCTCTTGGAAATATTTGATCCACCTTACTTACTACTGCAATGTACTCTGTGCAGGGAACATTTGAAATGCAAAAATGTTTGAAATGAGGAACTTAATTAACATTGAAAAGAAAAGGAAATAATGTGTTAACATTATTGTGATGACTTTTAAATTAAAAAAAAGGCCAAATATTTTGTGGAGGTATATGTTGTGAGATGTTTAGGTGACATCAAGCTATGGAATGTGTTTGGTTTGCTGATAAAAAATCCTTTACAAACATGGAGTAGGCTGTATATTTGTATCTGCGATATGTAGCCTACCTGACATTTACATACAAAACTGCAAATTGATGTAATTATACACTATATTCTAATATATATACTGTATGTATATACACTATATTGCTAAAAGGTTTGGGACGCCTGCCTTTACATGCACATGAAGGTTAATGACATTCCATTCTTCATCCGTAGGGTTTAAAATGGAGTTGGCCCACCTTTTGCAGCTATAACAGCTTCAACTCCTCTGGGAAGGCTGTCCAGAAGGTTTAAGAGTATGTTCATGGGAATTGTTGAACATTCTTCTAGAAGCGCATTTGTGAGGTCAGGCAAAGATGTTGATGACAAGGCTTGGCTCGCAATCTCCGCTCTAATTCATCCCAAAAATGTTCTATCGGATGGAGGTCAGGACTCTGTGCAGGCCAGTCAAGTTCCTCCACACTAAACTTGCACATCCATGTATATATAGACCTTGCTTTGTGCACTGGTGTGCAGTCATGTTGGAACAGGAAGGGGCCATCTCCAAACTGTTTCCACAAAGTTGGGAGCATGAAATTGTCCAAAACTTCTCCGTATGCTGAAGCATTAACAGTTAATTTCACTGGGACTAAGGGGCCAAGCCCAAACCCTGTGTGCAATTTCCATCATTTTGAGCCTATTCACATAAATACATACTGTACGCACAAACATGTAAACCCCCACACATACAATTTACGGAGCCAGGGCTGTGTATAAGTATCAGATTATTTTTTAAATACGCAGATTTTTAACCTTGTAATACCACTTTGTTCCTCAAGGGGCAAGGCGAGTCACTAGTTTACAGGCAGAAAACAACAGAAGAAGAAGAAACTTCTTGAGAATCGTGCCTGAGATATACTGCCTGCTTGCATCCTGTTGCTTTACTTTAAGTAAATGAAAAATGTTTCTTTCCACAAACATAAAATATTGTGCATTGGAAACAGTTAATAGAAAAGTGTTTGAAAATTAGCGCGGATTGCATAAGGAAGTGAAGTACGTAGGAGTGAATAAGCCTTTAGGCTAATATACTCAATGCCGGATATAGACTATAAAAAATATTGTAGGTGAATCTGTTAATTACACCAACATTGTTCTAGTGAAACTATAGCCTAGCTTGTTTATGTAAGACGTACCGTAGTTACAGCCCGATCAATATGCCCCGGCATGTGCCAATGCACTGGAGTGAAGTTATTTTCACCGGATGAATCAGAAGTATCATACGTAAATGGATTATACCTGATGCTGATTACAGTTTCTGGACTGGTGAGTAAACTGCTATTATTGCAAATAGAGCCTAATGATCTCTGTGGGCAATTCAAAGTAGTTTGTTTCACCAGTGTGTGTCCCAAGCACACCATTGACCGTTAACAGTTGTGTGGTAATAGATCATTTAGGTTGGATATTATCATGAGTTCTTGTAGTTTGTTATTTCGCCATGATGCGACTGTGTGTTCTATTTTCGGTTTGCCTTCAACTCCGACCACACAGAGATTGCTGACTGGGCCAAGTGTGACATTATGAGCAGTGCGCAAGAGAAGCACGTGTGCCAGGCCATCTACAATGGTTTGGCTGGCTACGAGTTTCTAGCGACTGTCGTGATCTAATTTAGCCGGCAGGAATTAAGGACACCCACACGTAGGCTTCTAATAATATACCTTGTATTAATAAAATGCAATGATGAGTCCAAAGTTACAATTTGCCACGGCCATTGTCTGACAAACATCCACACAGTAACCATGTCCCGTGAAAATGGAATCAGCCCCGTTAACCACACCCTCTCCACCTTATATAGTCACCCATAGCCACTCCTACTAGTTCCCTGAACAGTACATAAACATTACCCCTTCCGCCTTTCTTCTTCTGCTAACATCTCGTGTCTGATATAATTTTATACATCGCCCTCTATTGGCCAGGAAATTAGTAGTAATAACGGTAACGTAGTTATAAAAGTGGAGTGTGGCTTGTACACGTACATAAATCATATAATAACAATAAAAGAACAGATAATAAAAGCATAACAAATAAAATAACATTATTATAATCTCACACGACACATATATGTGTGATCGGGGCCTACCAGTAACTAAACCAGTAAAAACGCCGCCCTGGTTTTTGTGTTTCCTGACGCCTGGCTTGCGATCGCTGCCTCAGACACATTAGACTTGCCTGAAAACCATAGCCTATACCGTTCCATATGGCGTTGATTTGGCTGGATGTTTTCCTGTTGATATGGCACAGGGATATTATTAAATATCAGTGTTTCAGCAGTTTAATTGTGCTATTCTTGACTTGATTGTATTAATAGGCTAAATCACATGTGTAGCCTATTGGCTTCTTTTATTACTGTATGACTGTAATGTTAGTGTAACGCCCAGGGTTGCGCTGAAGGGCGGTGCATCCCTTTACCGGGTTTGCCTCACCGGTGTGTATACCAGTCCGCGGTGGAAGCCCTTGCTCCCAGCGCCCCACACACACATGTGCAATCATCGGATTGCTCCCAGCCATGTGGGTGTGATGGCAGATAAGGCTGGAGGACTACTTTCAGTGTGTGACTTATTGTTTGCGTTTGCTGTTTGTGTTCACACGACTGTGCTTTCCTTTGTTCCGTGTATTCCCTGTGCATTGTTGAGTCTTACTAAACGCCGAGCAGTGGCTCCCTGTGTTTGTAGGACTACTGTGTGTGTTTCGTCTGTCTGCAATCACCCTCACCCTGCGCTGTTACAGTTAGACTATGTGTGTAGATACATAAGCGGATTGACTGAGAAATTGGCGATAAGAGCAGAACTAAAGGGTGAACTAATGATGCCACAATATTATGGTGAAATGCTGACCCCCAATGGTTTGGAGAATATGGTATTTTATACATAGAGCACCTTTAAAGTTAACATATTTGATGGAGAGACAGTGTTTCCAGTTGAAGTGATTCTTGTTTATACAACACACTGCGGCGCTTAGCAACATTTTGGCCTTCTGATTAGTCAGATTGCCTATCAATCAAACTGGTGAAAGGTCCTCTTCAAGCTGGTTTGCAACAGCTGGGATAACAGCACGTCATGGAGAAAGATTGATCTTTTCCATCCTTTCTTCTTCATTCCTTCGTTCCTCCCTCCCTATCTTCCAACATCCCAGAAGCTGATTACAATTGGAGCAGACCATGCAGATGACAAGCAGATCTTAAGGGATATCATTTTCTATTAAGACAGGGGAGGCTAATTACAGATAAATGTCACATTAGCTGTGTGAGAGCGGCAGACCTGGAGTGAATAGGTGCCAGAGAAGTGGGTGAAAAAAAGGGGGCGCTGACACTGTGCGGAAGTGATGGGAGGGGGGGCGGGGGGGGTCATTGTAGTACTGTCCAATATAATTTACTCATATTAGCGGTAACTTAAAAGGTTCAAAAAGTCTCGGATGCATTATAATAATGTTAATTGACAATACCTTGTTCATGTAATGACATTAGCATAAAGGTTATTACATCATACTGTACATTAAATAATATATAATATAGAAATAGAACATATAAAATACATAGTATAAATATATATATATATATTAGCTGACAATATTTTATTTGTTGTAAGACATCAAGGACTTGACGTCCAAACATACACATCATATGCTACAGTATATATAGCTTCTTAGCATTTGACCAAAGTAAGGGCTGGTTCATAGTCTACGCAAGCTACGTGGACACAAACGCATTGAGTTACACAAGGAGGGTTTGATGCGTACTTGCGTAGCAAAATGTGTTCATACATCACAAACTTGTATACCGTTGCCTAGCAACACAGGATGTGTAACTTGGCGAACATACTGTATGTGCACGGGTAAAATGTACTCATTGGCGGTTTTATACAGAGATTCTTGGCGGTTCTAGTGTTACAGTAATAAACTAGGATCTATATCCAGATCTCCCAATTGATTTCTATGAACCGCTTTGATGCTTTTTTTAAATTACACACTTGTCATAAATAGGCAAAGGACTTTTTAGGCCTGCTCTGAAGCCTGCATCAATCAAATCCATCTGGGGACTGTCCAATGGCACCTTTAGACTAGAACACATTTCCTGTAATACAGTTTACAGTAATACAAGTTTCTTATTCGCTTGTTTTGATTGTAGAAAATCACAGTATGCTTACTTTATCACAGCTACACAACAAACATAGTTTTAATCCCAAACTCTCTAAAGTGAAAAAACGTTGGTTCTCTCTCAAACACATACACACACACGCACACACGCACACACACACACACGTACACATAAGCACAGACATATACAGTATATACAGAACACCCAAAGATGTCAAAGTATATGGGTGTATGAGTGCCACTGGATGAAATCTGATGTGCTGGCAGTGCATTTAACTGCATGCTTTACTACAGCTCTGAAACTTACCTGGCACACACTCACAGACACACAAACACACCTACACACACTCAAACCTCACAGATGGAGGGGTTGGAATGGAGAATTGGAGTGCCTTGCCCTCCAAGGACCTGGGAGGACAGCTTAGGAAGTGTGCCGTGGAACTAAAGCTTCCACTAAGGATATGAAAGAGAGGGAGTCAAGAGAACGGGCGCCATGTTTTATGTAAAAGACAAAGGGATAAAAACATTCAGAAGACCGTATAAACGGCAGCAGTGAAGGCGGGAAAAAAGAACAGGCAATCTGAGAATAGTGGCTTGGCTGCCATCCAGGGCACAAATACACACACACAGCCTCTGTCGGCTGGATATGCTCGCTGGCTTGGAAGGACAACAGGGGTCGGGATTTGGCCATCAAGGGTGCAAGCTGTCAGTGTCCCTCTTCATCCTGTCCCCTGGTCTGTCCCACTAAATCCCTGGGTTGGACATCAAGGCCATTGTGATCTGATTTCATCCTGTTTATCTAGTTCAACATGCCCAGCCGCAAGAGGTTTAGGGCACCAGAGATGTTTTGTCCTCAACTGCTACTGGGGAAAACAAAAATCGCTCTTGCCACTTGTACTGTAGAAAAACACATCCAGACAAATGCACCTTTTTACTGGACTACATCTGAACGAACTAGCTCTGAGAGAGTGCTTATAGGTCTGGATTTCTTTCATACATACCTGTTGCACTACCATTTGTATCGGTTACATTCTGTGCAGTGTGCACATCACATTCCTTAAGGATATTATTAGTTAGGCTACAATTATTTTTGAAGATTGAATGATACATCATATTGGTAATGTGTCAGCCCTTATAGCATGATGCTTTTCATTAATCCATTATGTTGTTTCTTATTACTGGGGTATGATTTGTTCACCTATTGACAAATGTCATGTTACGTAAAATTCGCTTTGGATAAAAGTATCTGCAAAATCCTGTAAATGTAATCATTAACATGATCTTTTGGACAGTTGCCTAAAGGAATAAAATAGGGTTTTCTCAGTTGCCAAAAGATTTATGTCAAATCAAAGAGAATTGAAAGCAGCTAAATGTTCCTTGCACCCAAACAGTGCGCTGTCCAAACAATGGTATTATTCAGGGATCTGAGGCACTCTAATGCAATTGAAGAGTTCCCTTGGTGTGTGTGTCTTATTGAAAGTACAGATTTTTATAAAGATTTAAAACCTATTAAAGATAATACTACTTTAAAATGGCATGTCTTAAAATATTAAATAAACTAAACCACAGAGCACATAAAGCATCCTACAACCCCTCAGGGGTCTCAGTCACCCTTATACCAACCGAAGCCGTGATTTGATTTATTAATTAATAGTTTATCGCCTTAGCAGACAGATTAATGTGTTTATCACCTACATCCGATACTAATCGAACATTGGAGCTGCTTTCATCTGTGTTCACAGAGATACTCTGCTGTGTTTGCAGACAGACAGGCTGGCAACAGGCTGATCTCCCATTGAGACGATACATTGTGACTGCATGTCAAAGGCAATGTTTAATTTTCACGCATAGGCGTATATTTCAGGGGGGATGCAGGGGATGTGTCCCCCTCAAAATTTAGAACAAGCAGTATTTATGATATATGTATTTGAAATACAAAATAGTATTTTAAAATTTGTATTTGATAGGGTTGTTGAAAATGGCTTCATATTTTGTATCAAAATACTTTAGTGTGTTGTAGTTCTAAAGCCTGTTTCCTGAGTTCCCACCATCCAACTTTGGTCTTTGTGTATTCTGTGGTTGAAAAGTACAATCACAACCAACCACTGGTCTACACAGAACTTCAGCGTTGTAATCACAACATTGACTGTGATGATGAATGCACTCTCAAGGTGTAATTAATAAGCCTTAAGTGGCTAAGCCATGGTGACCCATATCCAGGAAGCGGTGCCAGCTCTATCAGTCAAAAATATGGACATTGCTTGGCACCACCTCCCCCACCCTCCAGCCCCACTCCAATTTCTCATCTGACTTTCAGTGGATATTGATCTCCAGAGCTAGGATTCTCCACGGGATGGATTGCATGGTGCCACACTAATGACAACCTCCATGCACCGTTCTATCCATGCTAAACTTTATACTGTACAAGACCATCGATAAACAGAGAGAACAAGATAAATAAAAGAAAGAAGGCAAAAAGGGGTGATACCAGCTTCATGGAGCAAGATACAAATATTTCTATGATCACCATTACACCGCCTTGTCCATTATACAGTATTAAAAGAACTACAACTTAAAATATGTAAAACATAATGATGTTGATGTATAGTACCTAATAGATAATGATACCCAACATTATATATGTTCATCTGGACAATTTCTTTAGGCAGCCAAGTGAAATGATTATCACATTTTCATGGGTTTTGTCTTGCATGTGTCAGGGACAGCTGCATTCTGCATAATGGTTCTTTTGATTGTGTCATTAATAAGAAGTCACACTCACTATTCGTAACCAAACTATGCTGATAATGGACAAGGTCACTGTTCTGTGGCCTGGCAGGGAATAATTAAAGGACACTCCATGATGTGTCTTGAATTACCCAGTGTTTTGTGGCTTAAACGTTACTGAGATGAGACTGCATGCCCATCTTGCATGTGTTCAGCATCTTGTATTTCTCTCTATTGCTCCCGATGTAGCTATCACACAGCCAAACACACATTTCTGCTTTCTCATTTAAATACTATGAATACTATTTTTTTAAACCTATTCTGCCTCCACAGCTGAATGTGCAGGCATAAATCATTGTCAGTAAGTGTCCCTGATCTGCTATAGATGCCAGGTGGAAGTAAGACGTGTAAACATCTTCAAGGATGCTGCGTATTCAGAAGAGCCACCTGTTGTTTATTCCGGTAGACCGTAGCCTTCTGTTTCCATGATCAGCAGCTCTTGCTGTATCTCAAAAACATCGCTGTGACACACCACAAAAAACATCTTGAACATCAAGATATTTTAAGGAAGAAAATACATCCCTAATAATGCTAGATAAAATAAAATGCTATGGAACACTGGGGTTAATACTGTATATATGTGGAATAGTATTTAGGTTTTGTATTTGGTTTGTTCTTTAGATTAAAGCTACAATCCTCCACTATCCAGTTTATTATATTTTGGAAACATAGTATGGCAGTATAGCTGTATACTGTATATGCTAACTGGTGAATTTCAAATTATAAACTGAATCTACATCAGATCTGCAGGGGAGATGACTTTGCATGAGAATCAAGCCATCTTGATGAGGTCAACAAGGTTGAAGGTCAAACGTTTGAACCAGAAATGTTCATGCCTTGAATGCAGCACTATTCCACCAATCACAAGTAGCGCACCTACTGTAGCAGGATGTTTATAGCATTTTATATTGCTCATTTCAAAGTTTGTGAAATGTATTTATGAGTACATAATATAATATGACACATATCAGTACTTCTGTCTAAGTACTATTTTTTTTATTTATTTGTATTTGATATTGAATGTTCATGAGAAGAAATATACATTTAATAATACATTCATTTTTTTTCAGGACGCTATGAAAACACTCAAGGACATCTACTGTACATAGGCAAATATAAAGATCAATATAACACATCAATATAACACATTGTGTTAAGATACTGTATATACTATGGTATTAATCATTTTATGGTTTCGAATGGCTGGCTGACCTTATAGTTATTATTATAGATGAGCCTTTATTACTATTAATTTAGCTCACCTGAGATAACAAATAAATACTTTCTTCTACTTTTACTGCATTCTCATTCCCCAGAAGTTAATTAATTTTGGACAGACAAACCTTTAGATCTTACAGCAGACCCTCCCGTATGTATTTTTGGATTGCTTTCAGCCAATTACAAACAAGCCTTTGATTTATCTCTGTCATTGTTTGACAGATGGCCAAGAACCAGTGTGGGACACACTGCAGGGGGCCGACTCCGACATGTCTGTTCCCCACTTCCTTCCTCCCATCTCTTGTATTATGTCACCTCCTCATCCTCACTGTTAAGTTAGCCAATGAGACTAAGACAATGCCAGCCCCCAGTTATCCCCTGTATTAAACATGCCCATATGGGGTGGCTCTTGGTGGTATTTCTCTGGCCGAACTGACTGAGTGCTCTCTGTCTCTATATTTTCCTCTGCTTCTGTCTTGGTCATTAGACCATGGTATGCTGTGTCTTGTTAATCATTCTATGCTTATTGCGTCTTGCTTATAGTAACTTTTGTTAACTTTAAATTACAATTCAAATTGTTATACCTTTTTATACCTGCTAATATTTACACCATTTTGATTAATTAAATATACAATTGTTCAACAAACGATCTGGGACACTTCATTGGAGTTGTGGAAATTAGTCTCCACCAGAATATACATTTTTAGAAACAACATTCTTGATCTAAATCAAAAAAGAGATGGGTTTTGAGGAGATTAGCCAACAAGGTGACCGTAGTAGCATGCCGTATGTGCAGGGAAAGGGCGTTCCAGAGTCTGGGGGCAGAGCAGCTGAAGGCCCGAGCCACCATGGTGGAGAGGTGGAATGTGATGAGAGCACTGTAGAGGTGGAGCGGAGAGATCGGGAGGGATTATATGGCAGGAGAAAGTCATAGAGGTAGGAGGAAGCCAGATTGTGGAGGGCCTTGTATGTGAGGAGGAGAATCTTGAAGTTGATACAGAATTATACAGGAAGCAAATGTAGCTGAATCCAAATAGGAGTGCTGTGATCTGTTGACCTTGTATTGGTGAGGATTCTGGCAGCAGAGTTCTGAAATTATTGGAGTCGATTGATTAATTTAGTGTGAATGCCAGAGAGTAGAGAGTTGCCGTAATGTAGGTGGTAAGTGACATAGGCTTGAATGAGAGTTTCAGTACTTGAGTAGGAAAGTAAAGGACGAAGTCTAGATATGTTTCGGAGGTGGAAGAAAGATGCCCGGGTGATGGTTTTGATGTGTGATTCAAATGAAAGGGAGACTTTTGGCAGTTGTTGACAGTGAAATGGGAAGACCAGCAATGTTTAGGCTGGGGTTGTGTTATGTGGAGAGAGTGGATTTGGAGCCAATGAGCAGGACCTCTGTCTTGTTGCTGTTAAGTTTGAGGGAGTTTAGAGTCAGCCAGTTCTGAATGTCCTGAAGGCAGTTGGTGAGGGAGATGGGGGGAGAGTGTTGACGTGGGTTTGGTAGATATGCAGAGCTTCAGCGTAGCAATGGAAGTCAACATTATGCCCAAGGGTAGGAGGCATATGATGAATGGCAGAGGACCCAGAACCAAGCCTTGAGGGACACCCAGTGAGACTTCCTCACATCTTGATCTGTGGAATTTCAGTTGGATGAATTGTTGGCGGTCTGAGAGATAGGAGGAGAACCAGGATAGTGCGGATCCTGCAATACCAATGCCAGCCAGACATTCCAATAAGAGTGGGTGGGAAATTGTGTCAAAGGCTTCAATCAGGTCAAGGAGAACAAGAATTGATAGGAGGCCGGAGTCAGCTGCACGGAGGAGGTCATTTGTGATTTTTACAAGAGCTGATTCAGTACTGTGTTTGGGACGGAATCCAGACTGAAACGAATCGAATATGTTGTTGGAATTTAAATGATTGAAGAGTTGAGAGGCCACCACCCTCTCAAGTGTTTTGGAGAGGAAAGGAAGGTTGGAGATGGGCCGGAAGATGTGCCGGAAATGTCGTTGGGATCAGCCATTGGGTTTTTGAGTGTGGGTGTCACAGCTGCAATTGTCAGGATGAGGGTATAAAGCCGGTGGCGAGTGAGGAGTTAATAGTGTCAGTAAGGAGGAGCAGGCAAGAGATGGAGGGAAGGCGTTTTTTGACGAGGCTAGTGGGCATGGGATCAAGTTGGCATGTAGATTTGGAATTCGGGATGAGTTTAGCAATGGAGTTTTCAGTGGCCAGAGTGAAGTCAGAGAGGCAGGAGGTAGAGGTGAAGCACAATGAAGTGGTCATCCAGGATGGATTCTCAGCAAGGGTGGTGAGTGGTTGTAGGTGTAGTTGAATCTTTAGAATTGTTTAATTGAAGTCCAGAAATGAATTGCACAATTCATGCGTGGGGTCGGCGTGGGAGTTATCAGGAGGTTGGAGTAAATGTTTAACTTATGAAAAAATTACTTTAGTGTTTTTATCAGATTTGATTATATCAGCGTAGTGGGTAGATCTGGCTATTGAGAGGGCAGTTTTGTTCTTTGAGAGGTGATCCAGGTACACTTGTGAATGAAATGATTCAACTCATGTATAGTGGCGTCAGGGGCCACACTGACCAGCTTCTTCACCAGCATGTGCCTGTCCGGCAGACGCTTGCCTGTGTCCCCAACACATCCCAAACACGCGTGTTTTATGTTGATTTTTTGCAGCTTTGTGGGTGTGGGGCTAGGTTAGGGGTTCCTTTCTTGGTTTGTCAGTTATTGCTCCGCCTGTTTAGCCGTCAGGCTGCAATTTCATGTTTCTTTTTTTTGGGGGGGGGGGGGGTTGTCTGAAGCTCTACTAATAAATGCCGAGCAGCAGCTTGTTAGTTTAGCGTCATGTCTCGCTGTCTTAACCCCCGACTGTTCGGCACTCGCCAACCTCGACATGTGACACATATCCATTGTGCTGTATGTTAAATAAAATGTTAAGCAGAAAACGAGCACAAATCAAATATTGTGACAGACACATATTATTCCTAATATCAATTACTTTCCCTGCATACTGCACTTATTTACTTTATTAACCTGTTAATATTGTGTATAACTCTCTTGGCAACCTAACTAGAAAGCTCAATGTCTTTGGCATTTATCACTTTGTTAAAAAGGTGATTAAGCTCATTGCTTTCAGGGACACTTTTCTGTTTACTGGGGAGGACTGTGAATATATCAGCATTCACCTAGCATGCTATAAATAATTATGAAATCTGTAGTAGTATGTAGTATGTTACATGCCATGAGATCATTAAATTGTAATAGTACCTTTCTTCATAACCTAATGTAGGCCTATTTCTGACAAAGCATTTAAAAAGAGCATTAAAATACTGTATTTTGTTTAGACAACAGAAGATCTCCTCTATTTCTGCAGCTAAAGCTACAGTACATTCTACCAAACCAAAATCCAACCCCAGGAAACAGTTCCCTGTGTTTTCTTCCCTCCTCAGACCACCCACCCCTCCCCCACCACCTTTCCAGGCAGCTTATGCTTGTGTAACCTTCTTCTCAAAGACAGTGAATTACATTAGCTGCTCTTTTGCGCCTCCCTGTATTCCATGTCCCACACTGCCTGTCAATGATCTAACACTTTCTTCTCCCTCTCCACAGTTATAGAAGATGTTCTAACACATAATGTAGTATCCAACCGGGATAATACCAGCCCGATTGACCCCATACACACATCTCTTCTAAAACCCGTTTAATATGATATCCCATTCCTCACCTCTCTGATAAACTCCTCTTTGTCCTCAGGATCTGCCCTAGCTGCCTTTAAAGTGAATATACGTAATATAGCCCTTTTCGCACATGCTGTATATCCCTGCATTTTACAGGAATCGTTCTGCATGGGGTCAATAGGAGCAAGGGTAGGTAGATAAGCCTGTATATCCATTCCCCAAATTTCCCAACTCGCGACCTATAGTAACAATACAGGGAAATTGCCACTATGGAATGAAAGCAGAACCAATGCAGGGACATCCTTTATTCTGACGCAAGAAGTGTTCACGTGGAGTAAGCAGGCCAATCACAAGACTGTATTTAACAGTTACAGATAAATATTTTAAATGCCTTGAGTGAGTTAAGTAGTTCTACTGGTTTTGCTATAATTAAAAAATACTATTAACAATCTATTTTTTTTTGTTTCTCGTGAACAATATTGCTGTAATTAATAGATTTTCTGTCAATAATAATGTTTTTCTTATTGCTTGGTTAGAACACAAAGCTAAAATGTGTGTATACTATTTGTAAGCTATTGGAATTTCATGTACCATACTGTAGCAGGCAGGGTTGGGCAGTATTTATGATACATGTATTTTAAATACGAATTTAAAATACTAAATAGTATTTTTGTAACGGTCTGGGCCGCGCCGCCGATGGGCGGCTCACCCCCTCCCACCGTTACCGGGTCCTGCGTGCTCCCGCCC
>JAODUE010042153.1:0-14917 GCA_027564755.1 Amblyopsis hoosieri | reverse complement strand
CATCAACAACATCACCAACAACAACAGCAACAACAACAACAACAGCAACAACATCAACAACAGCAAGAGCAACAACAGCAATAACATCAACAACAGCAAGAGCAACAACAACAACAACATCAACAACATCACCAACAACAACAGCAACAACAACAACAACAGCAACAACATCAACAACAGCAAGAGCAACAACAACAACAACATCAATGTCAACATCAACAACAACATCAACAGCAAGTGAGAGACGTGTCCTTGGTGTCTGGGTCAGACCGCGTCGCCAAGCCACCATAGACCCCCCCCCCCCATACCTCCGCTCGCCCAGCCTGCCGCCATCTGTCTGAAGGGCCGAAGGCATTGTCATGGCAACGGCTCTTCTTGCTGCCGTTGTGTCAATTACACTCTTCAACACACGGCAGGTGCACATCCTCTGGCATACACGTACATCTCAAGGCCGTGCACGGTTTACCTCAGCCATGCATTGAAGATCACACACACCTAATTACAGTCATTTGATGACTCAAAAAATTGTGTCCTTATATGACCTGACAATTTAGAAGGTTGTGTCTCCATGGAGATATTTGCTGAATTTGAAATACAAGTGTATTGGATTAGAATCATTAACCCCAACTTTTATATAAAATTACATTCACATCCTGACCAAAATATGAACCAGTTTTTATGCCATATTATACAATGAAAAGCACAGTTTTTCCATGGTTTCTGACTTGTTTCTCGTTCTCCTTGACAAAGGCAATATGGCCGTTGGTGTATTACTGTAAATGTGTTCCTTTATGGACCATTTTTGCTTATGTCAATGTTTGAGTTTAGGGAACATTATGGGAGCTTTCCATCACTTTGAACCACATCGCCTCGTTTTACTTCTACGTTTGATGGTGGTCTAAATTAACTGCATAAAAACAAAAGTAACTGTGAGCATTATTTGCAGTCCTAACACACACACACACACACGCACACACACCCCACAGGCCCTAGGCAGTGACAGGACCTGCATGGCTGGACACACTCTCATGCAGCCTCTGACTCCCAGACTCAACAAAGCCAGCTAGTCGTCTAAGCTCTGAGTCGGAGCTTTGGTTCCAGGGGCAGGAATGTGTGGAATGACAGGATATGATGACGGGTAGAGGGCAGGAAGGGGAGGGGGGACAAGGAATGCAGATGCTTCAACAGGCTCTCTCTTCGCGAGACAGGTTCAAGACCAGATTAGATAGCAAGCAGTGGCTGTCTCCACCAGGGCTCATTCATCATTCACGTACGGAAATGAGTGGGACAGAGTAGAGAGCGGTGTGTTCTGGGGCCTAAGCGAAGCCCTGCTATAAAACATTTGTTTGTCACGCCGGCGGCCGTGGCCGTCGGGCCGCGGCTGAGGGGAAGAGTCGTCACTAAGATAAGGCCTTCTAACAGCACCTGCTTCCTCTTCAGATGACAGCGGCAGGAAAATCCCTTCCGGTCTCGCCTCCATCTAGACCCCGCTCCCCAGACAGAGTGTAACAATGCTCCACATATAGACGCGTTGGAATAGTACCGACGATGAGCAGGGCGTCTATTGCCTGCGTTGAGTAGGTGTGATTATAATTAAAGAGTAACTGCACCCTAAAATGCCTTCGTTTTAGCTATAAACTAAGTCATTTGTAACTGTAACTGTATTGAGACACATCAATGCTGGTGTAATATAACTAAATCCCCATATTTAGAAGAGTCTGTGTTTTATGGGCTGAAAATGGCTCTACACGCCATATCCGTTAAATATCACCCCAGGACCTGGCTGGCTTCCAACCGTACCTTTCAACCACTTGTGCTTCATCAATTTCAATGTTAACGTTCATGTTAACGGGGCCCCTCTCTCAACCCCTCCCCTCACGCAGCTCCTTGACCACGTTTTAGCATTTTTCAAAGTTGTGCAGTGGGTGGAGTCAGGCTCAGAGCTGGGGTGAAGTTACACTGTAAAGTTAGCCACCCACTTTGTGATGCCGAATACAGCAATGCTCTCATCTGCACAGTTAAATACTACCTTACATAAATACTACTGTCCTTATACGTAAAGCCTGTAAAGCCCTCTGCCATCATCACACAGTAGCTCTCACAATAACAACCGGCGGCTGTGAATACAGGATTGGCTAAATAAATAACTCTCCCTCCCCCGAGTCTGTTTTGTTCTGTGCAACCTGCTAATTGCTAAAGCTTCCACTTAATTGCTTGTGTGATCTACAGCGGGACCCAGAGCACTCTAGTGTCTTTTTTGATTTAGGTGGATTCTTAATAATGCCCTTGATTTAACGCTGCTGTGGGGGGCGGCGGGGGGGGGATTTGCATGTTGCAACAAGAGCTAGCTAAAAAAAGAACAACACAGAGTGCAATTTTGTAAATACCGTAAACAACATCCAGTGTGTGTGCTGTGTGCAGACATTCATGTGACTGACAGGTCAGGGTAGAATGGCAAAGGTGTCTGGTATAATCTAAATCGATTGTATACAGCACATGGAACCAGAGCTGATCACTCTCAACGAGCATTTCACTCACTAGCTGTGTTTACACACTAGACTAGACTAGACACTAGACACTAGACTTACACACAGACGCTGTTATTCCAACTGAAACCTGGTTGAAAGTCCAACCCAAATGAAAATGCTCCATATAAACACTTAAGTTGGAAGAGAAAGGCCCTACAAGATTGACTTTTCATTCCGAAGCAGAGGGAGGGGTAATATAAACCTTTCCCAACTCGATTGAAATAAGAATTCTACCATGTAAACGGTTAAACATGATTACTTCCTGGTTGTGCTCTTCTGCACATGCCCAGTCTAACCCCGGAGTTCCACCGGGCACGTGTGCGCAGCGTTCCGGCTCCGAAGCGGGTTTGCTCCGTTCTCTCGGAGCGTCAACTTCCACCGGGAGCATTTCAAAAGCATGGCGCTACGAGGCCGTTGTATTGGTGAGATCAACAAAAATGACTTTGCCGGTCCGACATTGACTTTCACTCACTTCCACTCTCAAAAACTAATGCAATTATATCCAGACCATGAACCTCTCTGGAATTGTTCTTATAAAACGCATTTGTGGTGTCATAAAACTGTGTTTTTAAAATGGATAAAATGAACCTATTGTCACATTGTCAAATACTTCCACTTCTGGCCTCTTGCCACCAATGTATGTTAAATGCGATTGAGAGTCTGCACACTTTGTTTTGCACACGATTTCTATTATATTTTGTATTTGAGCAGCGCGTGTTGGCCGCGGCTTCTGTCAAAAATCGACACCTAGGCGGCTATCTTTAGTGAAGCAGAGTGGAGAGCCGCTTCTGGGACGCTTCTGAGATGTTTCCAACACGCCCCGCGTCGCTTGTGGTGGAAGTGAAAGCACTGACTAGAGTGGCCGCGATCAGCTTTGGAGGCCGTGTCGGAGCCAGAACGCGTCGCACACGCACCCAGTGGAATTTCGGGGTTAGGCCACTGTTGTTTTGTGTGATGCAAGGCTACAGTGTACAGTGGCTATTATGCACAGCCACTGTACAAACTCTGGAAAAAACAATGTTAACGCATGCAAATAAGTGAATGGGAGCCTCCAGTCAAACAAATAGCCTCAATCTCTCCAACATCTATTCCGATTAATTGCAACAGCACATGTAAACACCAGACACGGTGAGATGACACATGTTAACACATGGAAACATGCGTAACATGTATAATATGTAATAATATGTACAATAATATGTAACCCGGAATCTTCAATTGGAAGAATCCCATTCGGAAAGACAAAAAAGTGTCCATGTAAAGCCAGCTATTGATACCTGACAGATATCTATGATAGTTCTAACCAATTGACAGACCCCAAGCCCTGCCCCTTTCAATTGTCCAACCTAGTTTACTGTAACTAAAACAGCATAGAAAGCTATTACAGGAAAACAGACAGTTGATGGAGTTTCTGTTACTGTTACTGGAGGGAAAAAGGGGGCGGGGCTTAGGATAGGTCAACACGTAAAGCTTGACATTTCTTCCAACAGCTTCTTTAAAGAAGAATGTGGGAAAGAGTTAAAAAAGGATAGTGATCATTACATGCAGTGGGGGATATTATGGGCCCGAATGCAGTCCTAGCCATATTTCATTTGAAACATTCTGCTAGGGGGCGATAAGCCATAGGGCAGGTTTATTACGACGTGGGGTACCACGTCGTAATAAACCTGCCCTATGGCTAGGAGGTAGCAATAAACATTGTGGGTTTTATGAATGCATTTAATGACCGGGTGAAATTACTTTCCGGTTTTGCCGAAATTATAGAGGTAATTTTTACCTCTAAAGGTTAAAGATCTAAAAAGGATGAAAGTGCCCTGAACAATAGAACTGGGTAACGGTCATATAAAATAAACTTGTGTGTAACTATATTGTGAATTTAGTTCATTATACTTTACTGGTATCTTTCACAATTTGAAACAATTTAATGTTTTGCAATTGCTGGAGAATGAATACAGACGGCATAATTATACAATACAAATCTTCAGACCAAGAAACATTATACCAAGACTGAGGAGAAATTATATGCTGGGTTGCTTTTTCTGTTAATGTCAGCGAGGCATTATGGACGGGTTGTACGACTGTGCGCGTGCATGTGTGTACAATGTAGGGAAAATGCCACAGAGATTGTTTCAGCATCTCAGCAATTAGTGTGCACACCCTGCATCTTCTCTCCAGGATAAATCACCTGCTTGTCACAGTGAGAATGCACATCCTGCAGACGTACTCGGTGGGAACCGATGGCCAATACACCGTGAAATACTTTTAGATAGACTGTTTGTAGCCTGTAGGCTTAAGAAATAAAATCCCAGCATGATCAATGATACACTACAGTAAATTCATATGGATATTAGCCGGTTCTATTTTTTCTCTCTCACAGGGGCATTTCAAAAATGTACACTCCCACCGTTTTCGATTACCGTATTTTTTCCATCATTTTCACAGACGTCAATCTGCCCACTTCAATTTATTGTGCATTATTGCTCCACCCGTCCCCATTCTGGTCTGAATCACTCTCATCCACAGGATAGCCTTGCAATTTATTTTCCTTTTTAGCTTCTAACCTGCTTTCCCATCCCCTCTGCTCTCCCCCCCCCCCCCCGCGGAGGTAGTTATAACCTGCACAAGGCCCCTGCTACGCTTCAGTACTCTGTGGACATACAGTAAACCCTGAAGGGGGGTTGGGGGGCTAGAAAAGATTGTTGGTATTAATCCTGACGCTCCACCCTTTCAATATTCATGCAGTATGTAATAAAACATAAACAAAGCAACATTCCTGGATAGGGTGGTAAAGTCATGTCACAGCCAAGACACAATGAAGAACGGAAAAAAAAAAAAAAAGAATTCCAAGTCGTGTACAAAAAAGTGCAGGCCAAGCGATGCGTTCACTGCAGTGACGTATGCGACGTTCAAAAGCACGCTGCTATAAAAGGTCCTTGTTATGATGATCGCCCTGCCGCAGCGATCTGGCTGGAAATAATTCAAAGGAGCTGGGACACCTTTTGTGGCTCGGGTGGGGTAGGGGGGGGGGAGCCTTTGAAATGAAAATGATCCTCATCCCCTGTTAGCACAGAAGGGTGCCAGAAGGTGCCATAGTCTTTTGTTTAATGCTTTCAGAAGATCCAAGGTGAACTCTGCTAACACAGAGGCATGACAGTTTAGGGTGGAAGATGTTTAAGCAACAACTTCTGCTCTTGTATAGCAACAGCATGTCAGGAGGACCTTGTTTAAGCTAACATGCTGACTTTCAATCTGTATGCAATTATATGTACACGCACACGCACGCACGCACACACACACACACACACACACACGGAGCTAAATCAGTGAAGTGTGTAGAGAGTGTGCAAACGCTGGAGCATTTTGAGTTCACCTCAGGGAAGCACGAATAAAGGGGTTCTCCTCTCATCTCCGCCCTTCAGTTTTATAGCATTTTTATCCTTTTGATGTTTTTTATTTGTTTTGGTAGTTGTGGCATTTACGTATTGAATTTAGCAGACACTTTTATCCAAAGTGACTTATATTACTAACTGTATATTTGTCAACAGCAGAAGAGAGATCATACACCAGTTGTCCTAGCAACCAACATTCTGTTGGGACATTGACAACAGCATGTCATTAGAGCCAATTATGTTAAACATTTACAACATACGTTATCTAACATACCAGGAAAGACCTGCACAAGTGCCGACAAAGTGCCAATATTCTAAGAACTTACCAAGGACAGAAAGAAGGTAGCATCTCTTGTCAGAGGCACCATATTCATAAAAAACAATCAATCAGTCTGTAAAACTGTGGACCAGGCCCTTATGTGCAGGTTATATTCTTGTGTTATTTCTAACCTAATGTACACATTATATATTTTCTATTGTGAACCAAGGGTCGAGAACTATGACCCGGACCAAATCAGAATGCTAGCAGACGATCATGTGACCGCTTCAGAAACAAATTAAAGCTAAATTGTTTTCTTCACAGGAAGTGGAGCAAAGATGAGGAGCGTCTCCTTACTGTATATTTATTTTACGCTGATAAATTGTAATCTTTAAACCCCTTAATCTAATTATAATTTACACCACAGGATAATCGATCAGAGCCATCAACAAATCGGGTCTGTGCTGACCAGCATCGGAAGGGGGATATTGGACACATAATCAGGCTAATTATACTGTGTGCCCGTCTTAAGTCATTTTGGAGAACGCTTGCTAAATTCTAACTCAAATCAAAAGAAAAACAAATCTCCCTTCAATGCCATGAGATGCTCCCTCAGAAGCTCTGCCCTCCACACTGGAAACACATTGCGAAGGCTAGAATAATGTTGTTGTGTGGTGCGGTCTGCACCACTTTGTTTATGTACCTATTTACGAAGCCTGGGTTTTTTCCTTTCAGCACACACAGAGAACGATAAAGTACCAGTATCATGTGGATTTGACAGTAAGTGTATTTAGCTTACAATAGCTTAGTATACCTTTAAAGTGTAACCGCACCCTAAATAATGTTTTTTGAGCTGTAAAGTACATACTGCACTGTGGTAAGACACATAAATGCTGGTGTTAATATTGACAAAAGGTTTTATAAATATCGGGGTTTATTGGTCTGAAAAGGGCCCCCTTCTCATCCCCTCCCTCACTCAGACCCTTGAGAACGTATTTGAACTTAACTCATGTGGATGCTCGTTGTGACAGCATGGTCCCACCAAAGCCCTTATAGAAGGTCTCTGGGCCTACCCAAAGTAGATGGTCGCTAGGCAGGGTCGCGTCGCATGGGGGTCTGATTGCGGAGGTCGAATGGATGAATGGTCGAATGGCCATAACTAACGCTTCTGTTTACCTTCTCAACAATGAGAGGAAACATCTGCGAGACCACGGGGCCTATGTGGAGACACTGCCTGGCTCCTCTCCAGCATTGAGACCCACCCTACCTCCCCCTCCTCCCTCCACCGCCGCTCCAAGTTGATCATTGTTATGCAAGACACAAATCTGGCCAATTGATGATTGTAGTTTGGCTGGCACAGAACTGGTATTACTACCTGGGGGGTTGTACTGATTGCTGGGACTGTTCAGTGAACTGCCATGTCAGTCATTTGTAGAGTAAAAATAATAATGTACAGTCTTTAAAGGCTGAAGTGGTACTTTCGCTCTATCAGTGTAGCTGGAGGGAGATCCTGTAATGTTATCTTTAAACGTTACAGAAAGCGGGTCATTTTGGAAGGCCATTGATTTAGAGGGCCAGTGATGAATTGTTACTGTTGAATTACAGTATATTGACCAAATCTACTATTTATTATATTCACAAATTAGAAATCACTGTATGTATGTATGTAGGGTTATACGCGGTTCATATGTACAGTATGTGTGTATACAGTATGCACGTACATACGTACGTACTTATACTGCATGTAATATGTATGTAGCCTACCATTTTCATTTGTATTTTAACAGGCCATGTAACAGCAGACAACTATAAAGTCTATCCACCTAGAGGAATTACTCACAAGACAGGCTATCTAGTGCCATGGTAAACTATTTCCAAATTTAAACAATGAACAATGATTAGTTAATTTTAGCTGACTTGAATTTGCATAAACATAAGTGCAGTATATGCTACAGGTAGCAATTAGAATGTCAATAACAACAAACAACAAAACCTGCCTATCTGCAGTTAGATGTCGTGTTCTAATGCAGGTAGCAGTGCTCTTTAATCTCCACTGTCTTTAGGGGTTATAATGACTGTGTAATTTCCTGTGACAACAAAATAACACGTTATTGTTAAAAGCCACTTGCTGGAGTTTGAGCTATTACTTTAACTGCACTACATATACGCACGCACGCACACACACATACACACACGTGCACTTCACACACACACACACACGCGTGCACGCACACACACACACACACATACAGTACAACAGCACAGCTTTAGCAGCAACATCCTGTTCAAATATACAGTATGCCACCTTGAGGGATCCTGAGCTGTGTTGACATGTGGATAATAGCTCATATGATTGACAGCTGCGTAATGTGGGCGCAACCTGGAAATGCAAGCCTTCCACGAGACAGTACAGGCGTCTGGTGATCCCATCACAGTTAACAAGAATCTGCCGTCGCTCAAGGGAATAGGGGGAACAATGTTTCTCATGAGTAACAATACAGGCTCTTGATTATGTATTCTTGAGCCTTGGTTGTGTCAATGTTGCTAATAGACACACTATTTATTACCAAAATGTTGTTCTGCTGTTTAGCATGCCCGAGGCCTTGTATTTGTAAAATATTAACTGGCAGAAAAAAGAATCGACTCACAGTTGTCAGAAGAACTCAACATGATAAGTTAGCCTGTATTCTTTAAAGGTTCCATATCATTCATTCCATGTTTTTTTAACATTTTAAATGTAAGCCATATCTATCTTGTCTGCAATGTGTGTGTGTGTGTGTGTGTGTGTGTGTGTGTGTTAGTGTGTCTGTCTGTATGTTTAGTTGTGCGCATGCATGTGTGGGTGTTTCTAATGAATTCCAGCAAGCCTTAGATGTTAGGAAAGGGACAGTCAAATGCAGGGTAGAGGGGGAAATGGATCTTTGTACTGAAATAGATGCATATATGCATTACTGATGATCCCTTTCTTTATAAACAATCAAAGTAAATGAGAAAGCTTTCAGGCATTTGAGCTCAAAGGCAGCTCTTTCAGAAGACCACAATCCTTTTGATTCGGTCCACTCTCTTCTAAAAATAAGCTTGCATCTCCGTCATACGGCCCATAAGCAAATCAAAAGGGATTGTTCTCCATGGCATTGAAAACAGTTCAACTGCAAGAGAGGACAGGAATGGGAATATCAGTTGTCTATACACTACTTTCAAAGACAACACAGCAGAAATCTCTTCTTTAGAGAACATTAAATAAAGATTCGTCTAAAATGGCAAAACAACATTAATAACCATTTTGGGTTCCCACCAGTAGTTCAGTCAGGACTACTTCGTCAAAGGATATGATTCACTTCTTTATTTATATTTGGAGGTAAACTCTGTTATGTGAGCTCCCAGCTCATCCATGCCCACGCATGGAAAGCCACAGCAGGGAGAGCACAAGGGAACCCCCCCCCCCCCACCAGGAGCAGAACAGGGCAAGCCACAGACAACATACATAGAGCAACACAGACACACAACAGAACAAGTGGCAGGAGGTGGCTCACCAGCCTAACATATTTATAATACACACAGGTAACTGACCAATGTGTGTTGAGCAGAACCAGCTGGTATATCTGTTGATGGCCCAACAACGTGACACGTGTCCTGCCTGAACCTCCGCTGCGGTTTATTTTCATTTGCAATGCCAAGATTCATATATTATTATATTATATATATTATATATTCAACTCTACAGGTTGGCTGCTTCCACAGCAGTGACATACTGTAGGACACGTGCTCAGCCAGAACAGAAGCAACTCCATATTTCTTCTCCTTAATTTTCTTCTCTTCCGTTCCACAGTCTATAAATGGTTGTATGTAAGTAGTGTTTGCAGCAGCACGTAAATTACAGTGTTTATGCTGCGTCTGTCTTGGAGAGGGAGAGAAATATGAAGTCAGTAGGACTACGCATAAGCAGAGGACCCACGTAAAGTAATTGAGACTTTCTGGCACCGTGAGCCATTTCTAAAAATAAGAAGGAGAAAGTCCCTGTCCAGGGACTGTGGTTGAAAATTAGCCGGCTGGCTTAAACCGGTACTTTCACAGAAATATTGATTCATGTACATTGTCCCTGTAAAAAACTAAAGCTCAATCAATCAATCAATCAATCAATCAAAGTAAAATGTGTGTGTGTGTGTTGCTACTAGCCATGTTGCCTGAGGTAACACTGTAAACCAATGTCTTGGGGAGGGAGACATCGGAGTAACAGAAAAAGCTTGGTTTGCACATTGTGTAGCATACAGGAGTCAGCACTTCACATTTAGCTAACAAAATTGAACTGACTTGAATACCCTTGCCTCATACATGATAAGCGGTATGAAGTATTAGCCTAGGAGTCCTGGGGGACTCATCAATGATATGCATATATGCAAATAGGCATACTCCAGATGACATTTATGTCTGCAGAGGCAGCCTCCTGCCTTCGCCTCATTAACATCATGTCCCAGTTGTGGATGAATCCCTCCAGCATCGCCCCTCCATCACACATCCTGCGTCTCTCGTAAAATCAGCGTTGTGCAAAATGGACGCCATTTTATACAGCGCTTTTTCAACCTTCAGGCCACTCAAAGCGCTGCACAGTATTGCCTCGTGTTCACCCACTCACATTCACACACCGATGGTGATGGCTGCTGACCACCGGGAGCAGTGAAGGTTAGGTGTCTTGCTCAGGGACACCTCGGCACTTGGTGAACGTCTAACGTTCAAAGCAGAAGAGGTTAGCACAACGGCAGAGCAGTGTCACTCTTCTGTCTAGGTTTATAACACACACTGTTCTGTATATTTGCCGCAAATGCCTGTTGTTGCAATTATGACACCTGTATTCTTCCTGAAGACTTAAATGAATACAATACAAGAGCTTAAGTGCCTTAAGCCTTATCATGGCAGTAGTTATCAACAGAAATGTGTGAACTTAGTGAATTTATGGAGTATATGAGCCTGGTTAAAACCATTCTGATTTAGCAAGCTCCACCTCCGTGATTCAGTGCAGACAGCAATTAAGTGCCTGTGATCAGAAAATCATCCCTACGTGACTGTTTTTATAAGTGCTGCAAACATCCGCTACCGCCCGTGTTTGAAAATCATTTTGTTGCTCCCATTAGGGAAAGGTGGTAAAATCACCTGCTTGATGATTAGATTGACACCTACCTAGTGACATTGCTTCATCAAACAAACAGAGACTTCCCAGATATGTAAAGCAGTGTAAACCGTACAGGCGAAGCTTGCAAAACCAGGATGGTTTTAACTGTATTGCTGTAGTGCCGTGTATGACCATTGCTCTGAACTCACTCACCCAAGTCAACTGGGAGTATCTTCAGCAGGGAGAGACTCCCTGCTGCCCGAGAGACACACACAGTTAGGCCCTGATGCATTCACAGCACTTATTGACTGCACTCTCAACATCATTAGCACACTAGACCATAGCCTTTAAAGCTGCTGAAGGAAGATACCAGCCGCATTTGTGCTAACATACTTATTCTTAAAAGGTCCCCTTTGCCACACACAAGGATTCCAATTCCAATACAACACACAGGACACAGCATATGCATGTGAACAAGCTGCCACACAGGAAATTAAGCCACTTTACTACTGAGTGAAATAAGTTAATAGAGGAACAACAAAACAGGAAGATACATACCGTCAGGAGTTCTTTCTGGAAGGACTTCCTCTCTTTGCCCTCCGCATTGTTGCAGTCCTCCTTCAGCCTCTCGAGCACGGAGGCGACCCGCTCGGGCTCGCTGTCCAGTTCGGCGCGGCAGAAATGTGTCAGCGGCAGGTTGGCGTATCCGAGGGCGTCCGCGAACGCCCGCCAGCTGCCGATGTTCTCCATCAGCACGGTTCTTACGGAGGCGTAGATGTACGTAAGGAACTTGCAGGGCTTCAACGCCTGCTCCAGGAGAAGCGTCGTCGTGAGGTCCGGCCCGCTGAAGAAAATGGGCTTCACTTTGCCGACCACCAGAACATTCTTGGCGTGGACGAGCCCAGTCTTTCCCTGGTAATACCCAATGTACCATTCCTTTGTCCACAACTGCCCCTTCAGCTTGATCTTCTCCTCGCTCAAAAGAGCAACAAAATCCCCTTTTTTGTATTCCAGTAAGTACAGATTTTTGGTCTGACGGATGACAGTTTTTATTAGTTTTCCAAACTTCATGTTGTTAATCCTCCTGTCGTGGAAAACGGGGTATTTGGTGGCAACGGCCAGAGGGGAAAGGACTATTTTGCCCACTTCTTTCTTCTTCAGGAAGCGCCTCTGCGCCGAGGTCTTGGTGCCCGTCTTGGGCGGCGGCGGCGGAGGCGTCTGAACGCAAAACTGCCCCAGCACGCAGTCCCGGTCGTCCCTGACCTGGACCCTCAGCGTGAAGTCCGACACCTCGTCGGCGCTGCGCGACGCGATGACATACACGAGCCGGCACACCTTGCCCAGCTTCACCTGGAAGCCTCGGACCATGCATGCCCCCTCGCTTGCCCTGACCTCGTAGTGGGCCATGTTGGAGAAGACCCCCACGCGGAGGTCCTGCGGCCGGGACAGGATGAACTGGTGCTTTCCCCAGAGCTGCAGCGTGACGGGTGGGGCCGCCTGCGCGTGCGCATGCCTCCCCGCCTCGCCGACCAGCAGTGTCTTCGGCGTGCAGTCGTGGCCGAAGACGGCCACCACCACCTTGAAGGACGGGTGGATGTGCTTGGGCCCATAGACGCCCAGCGTGATCTTCTTGGCCACGTGCTCCCACACCGAGGAGTTCGGCGGCAGCGACGCCTCGGCCTGGGCCACCGTGCACATGTACGTGCACGGCTCCAGGTTGTCCAGGCACACCTGCACCGTGTCCCCGTGCAGGTAGGCCAGCGGGACGGCCGTGTACGGCCCCTCCTTGCAGTCGGACCGCACGCAGGCCAGCCGCGCCGCCCTGTGGCCCTCCGCCCTCACCGTCGCCGACACCTTCATCTCCAGGGTGACCGGCGTCCGGGTCTCCAGGTTGCTGAGCTTCAGCTCCACCACGGGGCCGACGGTGGTGCAGCGGTCCGTGTTCAGCTCCAGCGGCGGGTCCAGCAGCGCCCGGAGGGAGATCTGCTGGCTGTCACCGGGGGCGACGTGGCCCTCGGGGACGAGCACGCTGATGCCCGTGTCCGGCAGCTGGACGGCACCGCCTGAGTGGTCCAGCCGGCACACGATGCTGGCCTCCACGGGCTGCGTCTGGCCCCAGCCGGGGCTCTGGCCTAGCGAGTCCAGGTCATGGCAGGACCGGGCCAGCTTGCGGTGGTTGAGCCACGCCGCCCGGAAGTCCTCCCTGCTCTGGAACTGCTCTGGCGCGGGGGCCTTCAGGCTGCCGAAGAAGCCGGAGGCCGTCTGGGGGCCGTCGTCGGACTGCGACTGCAGGATGGACAGCTCGGAGAGGCTGTAGGAGCGCTTGCTACGGAAGAAAGGGTTGTCCCTGCGCAGGTTCTGGCCGGGCGCCACGCCGGAGACGACGGGGATCGTGTCGCCACGGAGCCCGAACCCGTTCACATTGCCGTTGCCGGCGGTGGAGTTGGGCGCCGGTGGTGTAAGGGTGTCGAACAGAAGCAGGTCCACGGATTTCTTGTTGCTGTTCTGATCGAGCAAGTCCTGCATGGACCCGTTGAGAAAGGGATTGGAAGAGGCGTGGTTTGTTGTCGTTGCTGTTGTCGTGAAGGGATTTCCGTTCTGGAGATTGCTCGATTTCAGGATAACCCCCGTCCACTCGCCGAGGAGGTCCATCTCTTTGGCGACTTCCTCGTTGCAGTCTCCTCCCACGGTGTCAATCATCCCACTGTCACTGAAGGAAGAGTCTCTGTAGTGGACGGGCTCCACGTAGGCAGCGGGGATGTAGCCCATCTCAGTGTGGTTGTGGGCGTACCACCAATCCCCCCCCGACGTGTCCAGGACGTACAGGCGGTCCCCTTTGGAGAACTTGAGGGTGGTGAAACTGGAGGGGCAGTAATCCTTAATGGCGACGACCTCCCTCGCGGTGCCAAAGGAGGCGGTAGCGTCCAGTCGTAAGACACTGGGCGAAGGCACTTGAGAATGCGAATGAGAACAGAGTTTATTACATTTTGTAGCAAGGCTGCAAATCATATGATTTATTTTTTAAATAAATACCAAAATCTTTCATAAAGCTGACATATAACAATTGCGAAAAAAAAACATTTAGGTAATATTTTGAACAGGTAAAAATATGCGATTTATTAATCGCAATTGCGTAAAGCGTGTGATTAATTTCTGGATACGAGTGGCAAACCTTTGACATCATTAAGGCTGGCTTCTGATACGCCATCGCTGAGGTCTATCAGCGTTCCCTCAGACTTGCACCGGGGTAGAGAGATGTTGTTATTGTTGGTGGCTCGGATTCGATGCGCGGCCATTGTTGATTCACGTTGCTGCTCTGCTAGGTTTCCTCTAGCTAACCGCTGAGCCTGTCATCGTCCTCCTGTGGCATCTGGAGAAAACGCAGCACACACTATGTTAAAAGATGGAGCCAGAGCCATGGCAATAACAATGTTACGCCAAACCATAGCCATGGAAATAACAGAGTTATGCCAACGGAAGTTCAAAATTGTCAACGGTCACATGGTTCATGGAGAGGCTAATCAAACAAAATAACAATAGTTCCCGGAAGTGCTTGGTGGGCAGTTTTAATATATATATATATATATATATATATATATATATATACTGTATATATATATACAGATGTATAACA
>JAODUE010042142.1:0-19336 GCA_027564755.1 Amblyopsis hoosieri | reverse complement strand
ATGCATTAAACACATTGAATTTAAATTGTATCATTAAAAAATCACCGCGAGCCGCAAAACAAGTGCTCGCGGGCCGCAAGCGGCCCCCGGGCCGCGCAATGAGTACCACTGCAATAAGATATAGAACTAATGTGTTGTGAAAGCCTGAAATAGGTTATGTGAAAGGTTTTAGCATTGGGATTTAGAATTATGTGTTATTGGAAGACATTATACTTATACTGACAACTTTTTCTGGAATGTATGCAACTATATCATACGTTAGCGGGAAAGAATAAAATAAAAAGTCCACTGCTAAGAGGTAAATCATTTGTTTAGAACTTTTAACATGAGCTGTACTCACAAACTTAGGAGGAGGAAGTGTAAGGTTGAGTGTGGAGAGGCTGACATCCTGTCCACTCTGAGCACACGCCACCAACCTTAGCGCTGCGTAAAACCCCTAGGGAAGAGAGCCAGTGAAGGTCACTGTCACCATAGAACGTCTCGCTCACTGAGAACATCACCCCCAAACATGTTGCATAGCCATCTTTGACAGGCTAACCCTATATTCTGAGTGATATAACCTTGTGTTCACATTTCCTAACAAACTCCATGTTCTCTTCTCAGCCAGTTCAGAACAGCGCGTGTGCGTGGACAATACAGCGAGAGTGGACGAGAGTCGCCTGGTTACCTGTTTGTCTAGAAAGCCTTTGCCGTCCGGGTCTGCCAAATCCCAGATCTAAAAACAACAACAAACAGTTGGATCAATGCAATAACATGACACATCTGGTGTACAAAACAAAAACAAAGGTTATCTCTGTGTAGGTGTCCTTGAGCAGGGCTTAAGCTATTTTCAACTATATGACTGTACGTGTTGGTGGCCGGGCAAGCAAAAGCAATGCTCCCTTATCAGCATAAAAAGGCACTACATAAAAGGAGGTTAACAACCGAAGGCAAATAAAAATAATGCTTGTACTGTATATTATAAACAAACAAGTCTGAACTTTAATATTGCAAGCAGCAGGCCTTAACTAATAAATTAGTTACATTTAAAGAAAGAAAGAAAGAAAAAATATTTCAAACGAGAAAAGGAAGACAAGATACAGTATCTAGTAAAGAAATATTAAATCTAAGCACTTATACTCATACCATGCTATTAAATACTAATATTGTATTATCAAAACTTCAGTTTAACATAGTTAACAAAGTTATCTTTTCCTACCAACAAAAATGTAATAATGTATACATTTGTGTTAACACAGTATATATATAGTGTTCTAAGTGTGTGCACTTGGTTACAATAAAGGAACAGAGAGGTCAGAGATGAGACAGCAAAGCACGCTCTCCTCCATTACAGGACAAGACTTAGAATAGACTAGAGTCATCCTTTGCTTTCCCGTCAATTTCCACTGGGAACATTTGCCTCCATCTGTGTCATATTACTGCCTCTGCTAATGGAGGTACTGACTGAGCTTCGACAATTTCCTGTTGGTCAACATTAGCCTTTCCCTCTGTAGTCTACATATACTGCACTTGTGTGTGAAAGTGTCGTTTTACGTTGCGATTATTTGTGTTTGCGCAGCTTTAAATATTATTTTAAATAGAATTAATAAAAGTTGTAACTCTCTAGCCAGCCAGCCAGCCAGGGAAATAGAAAACATACACTGGAACTGGATCTGATACCGACCTTTCCCAATGTGATGTCTGGGAGTCCAGATTTCTTTAAAAACAAGGCAGCTTCTGTTGGTCCTACTCTTCCAGTGTTCCCTGGGTCCACCTTGTGACATGCAAAAATATACATATAGAATCTTTTTATTTTTTGTATAAAAACCCATGAGTACTGCACAACCCATTTGCGTAATACAATATTTACACAACATTCAGCCAACCACTCCAGTATACAATCTAATAGAATGATTTTCGCCTTTTCAGGCACAGAAATTGGTCGTTCTCAGGCTTCTGCAGAGCTATATGACGACCCATTCATTAGAATAAGGTTTGTTGGAGTAGGGAGAGATCTAAAACATGCAGGGCAGGGGTCCCCCAAGACCAGGGTTGAAGACCTCTGTCCTAAGATATTGTCCTCTTACCTGTCTGTAAAAGCTTTCATACACAGGATTCCCACTTGACAACTATGAGAAACAGAAACATGTGTAAGGATATGTATTTAAACTACACAGTTTTTTATATCGTAACGTGAATTGTGCAATCCACTAGAATCTAGATTACCGGTACCATACGTACTATCCGTACGTTAACCGTATAGCCTTAGCAGTTTTGCTGACAGATCAGCTATCATAAGAAGTCATACGATATTTAGTTTGGGTAGTTTTCAGCAAATAAGTCACGTTATCCTCGCAAGATTTTATCTCCATCCTCTGGCTGGGCTAATGTAGTTACCGTTAGCTACCGGTAGCTTCAGCACAGAACGTTATCACAGTTGCTCATGCACTGACAATATTATAAAATACGCAAAATAGTATCCATCTAACATTGTACATTACATGACGTATGCATTTTGTCAACAGTATGCAGCCAATAAGGTCGTGATAAAAATAGTTTCACTATTCGCTTCAACGTAGAGATCTCGTCAACTGTTATTAAATCTTCACCAGCTAGCTAACTTTAGCTAACGCTAACAAGCCTGCTACGGTACCTAACGGTAATGCAAAGGCCTCGTAGTACGATCAGACTCTTATTCCTAGCTACACTATGCAACTCCCATCACGCTAAAACCCACACACTGTTAAAACACAATGTAATTGATGTGATATAGAGTGTTAACTCGGCATAAGTTAAAATGCAATGAAGTATATGGCTGCATCTTACCTGGGTGAGAGATGTGAGAGCTGCCATCTTCCCTGTTGCTGCGGGAACGCACACAGCACACACCCTCTCTCCCCAACTCAATACTCCCCTCAGTGGCGAAAACCCATGCTGATGTGGGACCATGGCCAGCTCCTTATCCCAAGAGCAGTCTATACAGTATGAATCATTTGGCCTACAAGGGCATTTGCAACAATAACATTGTGATAACAGTTACATACAAATATACGATTCTTAAACATACAATCCTACCCGATGAAACATTTAATTTTTCTTGAACTAAAAAAAAAATATTACTAGATGTTTAGACTATAATAGTGTTACTATTATACATAGGCCTACTGTTTTACTAACAGTAGCCACAAGTAAGCATTTGTAGCATATATCATTGTGTAAAATTGTATATTTCAATGAAAGTTTTTCAATATTATACATGATTAACAACCAACAGTAACTGCTTTGTAAAAGAAATTTATTGTACACAATGCTGATGTTTTTCCACAACTATTCAGCAAAAACCTCAAGTGATGTAGTTAAGGTTGTAATTTTTTTTAATCATCCAAATCAACAAAACAAAAATACCTAACTGAAACCAAAACCACAACACATCTGTAGTTTCATCATTCCATTCAGCTGACATGCTTAAAATAACCCTCTGTTAACAAACTCATGCAACAAACCATTCTTTTCAGCATTTTGTTACAATAAAGTGCATATTTTTTCTAAACTAATTTGACCCATGTACAGTATTATACAAATGTCCTGCACTCTCCAACTGAAAAACAACAAAGGAAATAAAAAGCAGAATGATAAAAAATAGAAAATAAAATAAAACTAATTTTGGTTTGGCTTCTAGCACTCTTTGAACTCTGCTTCAATATATTGTATAAAAACTATATGATTAATTATTTTATCAACCATAACAAACAATATGACAATTTCTGAGCAAGCTCACTTCATTAATCAAACATTACATAATTTAGCCATTGCCCTATCTGTAAAATTAATGCTGCTGTGGAACTCTTGAACAATAAGATATGGCAGGGTGATGGCTTTTAGAGCATTACGATGCATAGAGGCTATGATATATTAAAACAAATGGAAAGCAAACAATCTAAAGCAACAGATGGTTACAGAAATCATAAGCACGTGTAATACTAGCTCTACAACATCATATATTAAAACAGCACACCTCTTTGATTAAAAAGTAAAAAGCACAATTATAACAAAGAAATCAATTCAAATTCCGCTGAATTCAAGTGCACCACCTTAATTTTATACCTTATTTTACCACCATTTACAGTTTAAGCGTAAAGGTGAGGTAAGTTAATTAGCTTTTTATGAAATTTAGTGAATGTCCTCATGGTTTCGCCTCAACACACCACAGAATACTAGTCTTGGCAATGATCCAATAGGAGCTTCTGAGGGAGCACTCTAGTCACTGAAGGGAGGTGTTTTTCTTTTGAAGAGTTCAAATAATAAAATTTAATTACACATTTATATAGTGCCGATGCTAGTTTGTCAGTGTGTCTCTTCTGATAACAATGTTTTCCCAACAGAAGAAATTGCCATGAGGAGATTCAGATTCCATAGGTATTTTGATCTTAGATCAATCGGTTGAGTCAATCAATTGATCTCATAATTGGATTTCTTACCAATTCATAATGCAAAAACATTCCTTAAAATTACTTCCATGACTCATTAGATCTTAGTACTGTGGTACACAGTTTAGTCATGTACTTTCCAAAAGAAAAACATGTAGCTCCATTGGGGCTGTGATATATTCTTCCGGGATTCTTTTGTGCAATGAATCGGTCAGACCAAAAATGTTATTGCACTGTACAGAAAATCCCTATAAACAAAAGGATTGACTTCACAGATGTGTGATACAGCAGGGTTAGCTACTGTGTAGGGTTCCAATGAGCAAGCAGTGATAATTAGTTAATACTAATGTCACTACTTGCTAATCACAACTGCTAAATCAAAATACACCCATTATTTATTTGCACCAGCTGTGTTTACACTGCTATGAAATGGTTGTAGAAAGGGTCAATAGGACATTTTGACAAAGGTGTGTCATTGTAAACTGTTGTCATCTGCTATACCAGAGCACCAGTATAGACAATTGATAACATTGTCAATGTGGCATACCCAAATGAAAAATATGTACTGTAATGAGCTATGTGTGCTAAAAGATGTACTGTAATGAGCTACATGTGTTTATACCGTGTAGTATATGAAAAGGGCAATTAGCCACAAGTTTCCACTGGGTGTATTGAATACGGGATCTAAAATAATATGAATCAGGTCACTTTTCCCATTGCAAAGACGCAGGAAGCCTCAGTAATGAAATAACAGCAGAGGTACAATAGCTCTGCACACAAGCTCCTTGTTAATGACCAACAAAAGGGAAGTGGAGCAACACAGCTTTACATAAAATAGCATGTCGTCATCATCACAATCACCCAGCTCGCAGTCCTGTGAAAATAAACTAAATTCCTTTTTGTAGCTCATCTCTCCTTGTGCAGCAGCGGTGTGTCAAGACGTTGCATAGCCCTCGCAGAGCGGTGCCGCCTCACATCACAGGTTCACTCATCGTCCCACGTTTGCTGAAGCAGGAAGTTCGCAGCGAGGTTCTCGTTCTTCTCGCAGGCAAAGTAAGCCTGAATGACCAGTCCCTCTGGAAAGCCCAGGGCTTTTAGCTAGAGCACAAGGACATCATGCGTCAGTGTCGGAGGTAAGTTTCCACTGAGTAGCTCTGGCTTCTGATGCCTTCTGCCTCCCCTGTTCTCCCCTAAAGGCAGATTGCTCTTTGTTTTTCAAACCAAAATAACAAAACACTACTAGCAAGAATGTTAAAAATCACAATGGTAATTCCATGTACAAACTAGGAAGTGTACACTTGAAGGCTGCAATACACGCACATCAAACAACCTGCTTTTGTCTATAGTACAAGTCTTCATTAGCAAGCCCTCTGAACATTGAAAATATAATTTCATATCCCTACCAGAGAACTACATTTAAAACAGAGAGGGCTCAACGGTCGGCACTTCTGCATTACATTTTTTGGAAAGGTGGGGACTTTTCACCCTTTATGCAAATCAGAATAACCCAGCGTTCCATGCAAGTGGGTAGGCACACGGATTTCACCATTAAAATGCATTACAATGCTCCATATTTGTTATTATTCCAACATCTTTGTGCCTACCCTTTCAATGGCCTCCTTCTCTTGTGGCGTGACCTGGATGTAGTTGGTGTGCGGTGACCCTTGGGCCTCGGCCCCCTCTCCAGCCATCTCTCCAGCAGTCTCTCCAGCCCGCGGTTCGTTCAGCATCTGGACAAACCTCTCCTGGTGCTGTGTGATTTGCTTGAGAAGTGAACAATATCGAGGCATACAAATCACAATCTGCCACCGTTGCCCTGTCTTTTGTTGTGTTACTGTTTTGTTTCTGTGTTTCGGCCTGTTGCCCTGTACTCTGGTGATCTGTTTCATTCCGTGTTGATTGTTCATTAGTTACACCTGCCTATCGTTAACCCCTACCCAATGGCCAGCCCTGTGTTAGTCTATTTCAGTCCATCTGTTTTTTTCACGTCCTTATCGGTTCATTGTTCTTTTGTGGCGTGTTCCTGCTTAGTTCAAGCTGCAAATAAATCCGTTTTCAAACCTGCCCAGTTGTTGTGCGTTTGGGTCCGACCTACCGAAGACCTGGAAATGGTCTCTGCAATAACGTTTCACAAGAAAAACCTATCTTGCAAGATATATATCAATACAGACCGCCTACCCTAAATCAGGTTAAATCAAGTGAGTTCTGAATAAATTCACATTGTGGGCGGTTACTTTAAAACAAAAACCAAATAACAAAACGCATACAATCTTGCTTGTGCTACAGTACTATACCTGCAGAAGCTGTGGGTTGTCTCTGCCAAGCTGCTGTAGCAGTGCTGGCAGGAGAGAAGGGTTCTGCTGGATGATCTGCCTCATCTGTTGGAACTGAGGCTGGTTCCTCAGGAACTCCAGAGGGTTCCCCGTAGGAACCCCGGTAGAGGCAACCCCGCCAGTCGATGGAGGCTGGCTGGCAGCCAATGCACCTGCTGACACGGGATACGAAATGGTAACCGATTAATGTTGACAGGATTCACTATCATTGTGTGTTCGAGTTCTCCTCATCTGGTCTGGAAGTATCTACTTCATTGTATTGGGATTAGTATAAACACATACATACATATAATTCATTTATATGTTTTTTTTCCCACCAAGATGGTGTTGAGGTGATGGAAATTGATATCTCTCAATTAGGGAAGGGGGAAAAAAATATATCGATACAGCATAATATCGCAATATTTCCCAAGGCAATACTGTCCCGCGGGAATCCAGAAAGAAATGTCAGTCTCTAATTCCCACTACTCTCAACAGTGTTGAGAGTAGGGGTAATGTGTTTTTACTGCTGGAGGCTAATGTGGCTAATGGCTAATGTGTTCTTACTGCTGGAGGCTGGAGGGGGCTGAGGAGACACTTCTGTAGCTGGGACTACAGGTGGATTGGAGGGAGCACTTTGTCTCACAGGCTCCTGAAGTGGGAGGTCACTGGAGTCTGCTGGAATTCCCTGGAACGGCCAAAGATTTGACATATATATATATATATACAAACATATGAGGTGGCAGGTGTAAAACACTGCCATGATTTAAAATATACATCCTTTTCAGTAAACATGTTTGGAAAAAGGAATATGAAACATGTTCTGTTTTGTCCCACTTCATATTTTAGTTACAAGTATGTTTGTTTTTTTTAGACCGATTGGCAAACCATAAAAATATAGAGTGTAACAAAACACATTTCCACATGGCTGAAGTAGCATTTCAAGTATCTGGATAACACTATTGTGATATTGCAAGCTCCGCTTCTATTATTTGCTTTGCTTTTTAAAAAGGTGGAGTCAGTGTTTGTATGCTAATTGGCAAATTCAGCAAATATCTACTCATGGTCCCCTCTCTGTGTACTTGTGTGGTGCAGTCTGCACAACAATATCCTAGCCTTCTCAATGCATTTCCAATGTGTGGGGCAGAGCCTCTGAGCGTGCACCCTATGGCATTGAAGGGAGAGGTGTTTTGTTTTGATCAGGCTCAAACATCATTTCCAAACAGCTTTCTCCAGAATGACTGACTACACCGAATAAACAAAGGTTTGTTGTTCTGATTAGATGGCCCAAATGCATTCTAATGATTTAATTGACACATATTTTAGACTGGCTGATGGTTTTCAATTAAGACTCTCCAGACTAATATGTGAAGAAAAGCAAAGCTGTAGAGGTGGCGCTTGCAATATCAGGATGGTTTTAAACAGGCTAACTAACTTGATAGCAAAGAAATGCGGTCAAACGTTAAACTAAACTTCCCAAAACCCCATTCATTTTAATTGATTTGGCTGATGTTAGTTTAAAAAAAAAAACTTGCTTGATATCGAACAAAGCTCACCATGAGTAGATACTCCACCGCTCTATCTGGGTTGTTGTAGCTAGCTTGCAGCGCTGCGACGACACGCTCACGTTCATAGCCCATGGACATGATCTCTGACACCAGGTTCTCATACGCCTGCCCTGTGACTGGAGGAAGAAGAGACAGACCGGACCGAGCAAAGGATAGTAGGGTGAGAGAAAGAGAGGCATTTTAACACTGCAGACTGGCCTGGTATCTTTTAAGTAGAACTAATTGCAAATGCATTACCCAGTATCGATGCTGCTTCTTCAAGTAGACTCAAGTCGTCAATGAGGCTTTGACAGAAAATGTAAACATCATTATTTTATTAGTATAGTTTACACAGTGAATGCTTGCAACCCACTGACCTACAATGCAAACACTTAAAGTAAAAAGGTAACACGCTTTGTTTATAACTAAGGATAATTAAAACTGTAAGCTTGTGTGTGCATGTATGCTAACAAATAGCTATATAAACAATAATTGAAACCTACAGGCTGTGATGGCACAAATAATATTAACAAATTGTCAAGTAGAAGGCAATTGTTCTATAAAAAAAACAATAATAACAACAAGAAGAAGAAGATAACCAATAACTTTGGTGGTGGTCTGCTAATGATAATAATGCATGTTGGCATACAAAGAAATTCATTCAGTGACGCCAGCTACTCCGATCGGACCAGAAAGTCATTATCTCCCTCCTACCTTGAAGCAGATAAGTGGACAGGTGGAGTGGTAGAAGCTGCATCCTCCTGCTTCTCTTCCTTGGGTTCCTCCTGTGGCTGGACACCTGGGGCATTGCCTTCTGCTGGGCCCGGAGCCTGGGCCAGCGCCGGGGTGGGGTCCAAAGCTGACTCCTCACTTTCGGCCTGAGCTGTCTCGTGGGCTGGAGGAGGGCCCGTTACGGAGCCTGGGGCCGAGGTAGTGCCCGGACTTGGGGTCGCGGCCGTGCTTTGGGCTAACTGAGCACCTTTGTCAGCGTTCAGACCTCCGTTTGTTGTTGTCTCGTGAGGCGCTGCTGGAAGAGTCTGTGGCCCTGAGGCCGGGGCTTCAGACGGGGGCGAGGGCCCTGGAGCGCTAGGGGTCACGGTGGGGGCGGAACCGGCCGCTACAGGGCTAGGTGCGGAGGGCACTTGTGTCTGGGCTGGAACTGGGGCTGGGGCTGGGGTCGGGGTTGAAGACGAGGCAGTAGCCAAAGCCGGTTGAGGGGTCGGCTGTGAACATGCTTGTGGGGGAGGAGCTGTTTTTGGCTACATAGGGTATACAAAGTAAATGTTATAGTGGAGGATTTCCTTCTAATATATAAATATAATACTTCATACGGTATATTTATTTCAGGGGATGTGAATCAACAGCATCTGATCAATGGCTTTGGTCGATTTCTTTCCCACATTGCTTTGATCTAGATTAGATGCAAAGCAAACATACAATCATCAGATAAAAAATGCTTACCTTTGTAACCATAACAACGACAAAGTTTTTCTCATCAATTTTGTACTCCTGTAGAGCAATGTCATCATTCAAGATTTTGCCTGCAAGTGAAAAATGTGCTTTAGGCAAGATGCAGTGTTAAGTGTAAACCTTAATTTAGGCATGACATTTTATATCTTACTCCTGGGTTGTGTTCTGTCCCTACATTCTGTAAGCATGCAGTTTATTTTATCACAACATGTGATATGTTAGACTACAATATATTGGCCTATACAATGTAGCTTAATAGACTAATTACAAATCAAGAAAAGGTTACACATAGTGAGGTCTATGTGACACTATCCAAGCAATCAACCAAGAAACAAAGTAGTTACAATTGGTTTACCTGCATAGATGAGTTTTTGCCCTGCTACGGGAAAGCTATCTTTGCCTCTCTCCTCTTCTATCTTCTCTTTTAAAGCTTTCACCTGAAAAACATTAACAGATCAACTTTATTCATGTACCGTAGAACGCTATATCCAATTCTCGCGTGACAAAGATCTGTATTTAAAAAGTAGTGTTTTTTCTAACAAGGGGAGCATCTTCATATTACTAATAATAATAATAATAACCACTGGCATAATCACCATAACAATAAGCAATTAACAAATGTTGCCTTAACCAAGCCTATAGGCCTACAGTGTAGCAGCTTATATTGAACTGTCAAAACAGGACAATTGTATTTCATTACATCGAGCCTACTTTAACAGTGTGTGTGGCACGTCTATCGACTTGGAAATGTCCTGAAAGCCCCCCGTATCCAACCTACCTACTACACAAACGGACATTGAACGAGTAAAATATTGCACCGTCATTCATGGTGAAACGGGTTAAGAAGTCCGTGTTACAAAGCGCCACCAAAAAACGCGATCTGAAATCGGCGCACAAACGATATGCGCTATAACTTGTTCAAACAAATAAAAAGTACCACACAACATGGCCATTTCCATAATAAAAATCGCTCCACAAGAAGGCCGTACCAGATCCACTCCTCCTGGCCTGACCGTGTTTACAACCAACTTCTACTTACCGTCAATTCTGGATCTATCTCTATTTTAAACGTCTGCTGCTGGAGGGTCTTCAGCGTTATAGTCACCATCTTTACACGTTTTTGTTGAATGTCAATATCGGTAATCCCCAACAATGTTCTTTACTCTCGCCTCGTTGACTGTCTGTGTGACTCAGCTGTCTCACTGTAGTACTGAGGTGCGTTCAGACGCCATCTACTTGCTGCTTGAGACAAGGCAGACGACGATTGAGGTAATAACCCGTGCATTTTCTCATTTGAGTGTCCCTCCCCCTTGTAAAACCCGCTATCTTTTTGTCTGAGACATGTTACAATGTGTAGGACATAATTAAAAGCAGATATAGCTACATCCCCCATTTAGGCTTTAGTGAAACACATTTTATTTCAGAATAGAATTTTGGACTTATCATTTTGGTTTCATACTTATACTACTGACAAGAGATGATCTTTATTTACAAAATACACTAAATGCATGTTATTCTTAGTGTATATGGTACCTATTTATATTTGAGAATGTATCATTCACTTTTAACACCTTGTCTTTATTTTGGTATTTATGTGCATGTCTGTCATGTCATGGCTTGTGGTTGGTATATTGGTAATTGAATAAAAGACAACACAAATATCTGTATTAAGTTTGATATTCAGCTCCAAATAAAAGGCAAGTGTAACATAAAGCTTTGTTTTATTCACAGAAACTCAGTGTGCCACAGGGACAGTCACTTTTGCAGGACAGTGAATCACAGTTTGTCTGATACAGTCTCTGTGTCACTCTTTAACACACAGAGCTAAGAAGGGGGGGGGGGGAAGCTAAATTAGTTTGTGTTTGTTTTACAACAGAATAAATTATAATGAGAAAACATAGGGGACTGAACTGCATAACTACATTATAGTAATAAAAGTGAATGCAATGACATAACTGTCCCTGTGTATGATACAAGCAAAATGAGGCCAGATGTGTCAACCAGATCGGCAGAAGAGAACACACACACTTATCATAGAACATAAACAATACAAGACAAAAAAAAAAAAGAAAAAAAAAGATTTCGCATAAAGTTTTCAATTATCAGTTTGTTATTAGCCAGTATGTTGTGTAATGTGAATTTTCTCCATAAAAAAGGTGAACAACTCTGGAAATATTTTTGCTGAATTCAGGCAGGTTTAATCTCCACCAATACCAAAACCAAAACAAAGGCCTGGCAAACGATGGGTGGGGGGGTGGTGGTGTAGAGGGCACACTGACAACATACATTCATTCGACAACATTCTGAAAATTAAATATTATATAAAAACTCTATTAGAGATTGGACACACAAAGACAAAATAATTTCCTTTTAAATCTGAAAAATCTTAAACGAATCAGGACAAATAAAATGCAACATAAACAACAATAAACACAAAGTATTTCTCTCCACCCATTCCCCACACCTGAATAAAAGGCTGCCGATTGGTAGGCCAAAGTCCATAGCGCTGCTGGGTGTTTTCCCTGTGACGAGATGTGCGGCCATCGGACATCTCAGAGCGCAACGTGTCCATCGGCATCGCCCGCCTACAACTCATCTTTTGGCGTGCCCTCCTCCTCCTCCTCCTCCTCTTTTGCCGGAGCCTCTTCATCCACTTCCTCTTCCCGTTCATCCTCCTCCTCGTCGTCATCTTCTCCCTCGCCATCACCCTCCTCCTCATCCTCACCATCCTCCTCCTCGTCCTTCTTGCCCTTTGGCTCCTCCTCACGTAGCTTTCTCTCCACCTCCTCCTGCTCCTCCTTCATCTTCTTCTCTGGATCCTTCGGGAGAAATGGTGCATGATAGCCAAACTTAAGTGTAAGGGTTGCACAATTACGTACAAACGTGCAAACAAACATGATTCTGCTCTCTCTTAGGAGAGCACTTCACTTGGCTCCAACAAGCTGTTGCGTGCACACACACACATTTAACTGAGAGCACTGAGAGGTTCTATGGAGTGCTCCAGTAGCAACTCCTGAGTCAGCTGTCCACCTACAGTGTCAGCTGGGCCATAACGGCTCTTAACAGCTGTGAAATGACTTGGAACACAGTTGGGGGAAGGGAAAAAAAAAATGGTCGACATTTAGAGGAGATCATATTACACTCTTCTAAATGCAGATTAGAAAAACTGTATGATTTTATAAATAATAAACCAGTGTTTACTTAATTACATGTTTGGTCAGCAAACACAAAAGGCACCATATCAAAGCCAGACTTGAGAGTATGGAGTACATGAGACTAAGCATTTTACACTTGACGGAAAACGAGTGTAGTGCACTTCAAATGGCAGCCGCAAGTTCACAAGATGTGCCACTTCGACAGGTGTCGTCTTTGTGCGTTTTGTTCCCATGACAATCGACATTAAATATTTGAGTATATACACCATATAGTACTAGAATTAGGGGTATAGTATTAATCAATTACATGATGCATACGATTAGTACTGTATTCAAATTTTGTATTCTATGTTTGTTATTATGACCCTACCTTAGTAGCACCCCAAGTTTCTTTCCCAAACTCCTCTGCTTCTTTGACATCATCGCCGATGAGGAAGTTGTCAAAGATGGTGCCAGATTTCACCTAGACAGGTCAAAGTTCATTAATACTACTGGAGTCATTAGGAATTACAATATGTCTTCACTTTATATTGCCAATAATATAATCACAATCAATTTATGACATTTGTTGTCTTTACCTGCCACAGGTCCAGGCCCAACACACTAATTTTGTCAAACTTGTAAATGGTGGCGTCAGAGGAGTACTCAGGGTTGTCAATCTCAGGGTGGACCCAGGCTCCCTTGAAGTCAGGGTTGTCAATCTGCTTGGGCTTCCATTCGCCCTGGGGAGGATTAAAGAGCTTGTGTTATTGCAAAAAAACAAAAACCTAAACCACCATTTAGCCAGCCAAAATAAAAATAGTCTAGGTAGAAAATGTTTTGTAAAATCATAATTACACACAATCTTTGCATTCACTAATAGTAGTGAGCTGCTAATATGTTCCATCTATCACAGACCGAGACAGGGCCTATAATATATGTTGTGTTTATGTAAGACAAACCCCATATACCTTGTAGTCTGGGTTGGAGATCATGGGGGGTTCCCACTCTCCATCCATGTCTTCATCCCAGTCACTAGGCTTCTTGGCATCAGGGTCAGGGATGGTCTCTGGTTTGTCCCAGTCCTGTAATGACAGCATTGACTGAGTTAGGGCCTGTGTCCACCAAACGCCTTTTTAGCGCAGAGCGCGCCCCACAACCTTGTTTTCAGAGCGCTTCTCTCCAGTGTTTGTTGCTAGGCTGCAAAAAATAAATAAATAAAAAAATCACGACATTGACGTCTCAGGCGCTGTTCCAGAAGTTTAACTGTTTTCAACTGAAAGCGCAGCGCTAAAAATAAACTCAAGACTACATAGGGTTTGTATCGAAAAAAAATGCGCTCTCGGCGCTGAAAATGCGGTTGGTGGACACTTCCTTTAGACATGCTTTTTACCCTGTATGACGGAAAATAACTACAGATGTTCACAAGGGAATTAATAGTGCTTTATGACCCAATAAAACTAAAATGTATTCTATTAATACAAATACTATTTAATAGTGAATATGCCTCTGGCCTGAATCACCAATGTTAGGTTAGCATTTGTCTGTGTTTGAACTGAGTTACGAGTTTTGTTATTTTGTTTAATCTTAAACTGCATTAAGCCTACACTTAGATGTATAGACATGATGTAGCTACATCACAATTAATTCAGTTGCCTCTGTCTCAAAAGTAGAACTTCTGTTTAAAAGACAGTGGCCAGAGGTGCCGGACACGAGCCCCATTACCTCTGGCTTGGTGTCTGCGGGATCATCAATCATGGCCCTGTCGTCCCAGTCGCTGGGCTTCTTAGCTTCAGGGTCCTTGATCTTCTTAGGGGGCAGCATGTCCCAGTCATCCTCCAGGGTGCCCGACTCCACCTTCTCGTTGTTGATGCGGACCTCGTACGTCTGGTCGGGGTTCAGAATCAGCGTGTACAGGTGGGTCAGCTCATCGTCCTGGAGGGAAGCAAGAGGGGGACAGAGCGGTCAGAGTACATGCAAGTCAGACAGCAAGCGCCACTGAAAACCTTTTCCTGCTGAAATGCCTGCAGAGACGATAGGGGCAAAACATACCTTGCATTTAATGTCCTTCTTAATCAGGTGGTTCTGTCCCTTGTAGTTGAAGATCACATGAACCTTCTTTGTGCTGTAGCCACAGATGTCAGGCCCTGGAGACATTGTGCAGCGTGATAATGATGGAAACACCCACGATATCGCCACGGAAACGTGCACAAATGCTCAATGTTTCATAGTCCTTTCTTTTTCAAACAAACGTAACAATCCTTGCTACAAAACACGCACACACGCGCGCACGCGCACACGCACACACACACGCAACTCACCGAACATGATGTAGTACTGTGAATCTCCATGCATGTCGCTCTGGTCGAGATCAGAGGGGAATATTTTGACGTATCCGCCTCCACAGTCGATCTTCTGCTCATGCTTCACAGTGAACTGGACGACCAAGGGCTTCCCCTCGTTGCTGAACGCATCAAAACGGGCCGATGTCGCGTAGAAACGGGCATCCTGGCTGGTCTGGAGGCCTGGGTTCACGTGAGAATGATCAAATAAAAGGGTTTGGATTTGGGACTGAAACCAGTGGTGCAGCAACATCGTCATCTGTGGTTTGAAACTCACAGAGAATGTGCCCCTCCAGCATTAGACTGCTGATGGGTTTCCAATCCTCTCTTCTCCTAACCCTATAGCTCTCATAGGCACACTCTATCATCTGCCCTTCTCCTTACATTAGCCATTAACAGTGTGCCGGGGCAGACGTGGGGGTCTGTGTGTGTCAAGTCAACTTTATTTATATGTCAGTAGCCCTTAATCACATTACAGTCTCAAAGGGCTTTACAACTCCATGGGGGGAGTGTGCGACAGTACAGTCAAGGAATTGTGCCTTTATTTTAAGGTTTTAGCAACACAGTTTCTCTGGTATTTCCCTCTCTTTCCACATCCTCCATCTAGGCATCACTCGTTCTCCCGTGTGTTCTCTCTCAATGCTAATGTGCACTTCTGCTCCTGGGTGAGTCAGTCACAGTAGAGTGGGTGTGAGGTCCCCAAAAAGTGATGCATAATGTCGGTTGTGACCTCTCCTATGCACATGCCACAACATACTGCATTGACAGTCAATATAAATTAAATGCTTTGTAATGAGTATGTAGAAATAGTAGCACATGCGCGCGCACGCACACACACGCACTGTATTGAGTATGTAGAAATAGTAGCACATGCACACACACTAAGTATTGAGTATGCATAAATAGTAGGACACACACACACACACACACACACACACACACACACACACACTTGCAGGCCATTTACATTGACAGATAGCAACCCACATATTTGTTTTATACAAATCCAATCACTTAGTGCATATGTAGCAATTTGTCTCTATTAACACAAGAGGGTGGTACACTAGCCTACAATTACCTTTATCTGCCTCAGCATCCCCATAGAACTTCCCAGCACTCAGTTTCCACTGGCCATAGTCTGACTTATGCTTCGACTCAACCCATCGACTCTTCCATCCATCTGAAACAACAATGAAATGTTTTCTCATTTAGGTTTATACAATGACAGTTAACAGTGTTTTAATAGGGTAGTATTGTTTATTAAAAGAACATAGGGTTGTAAATTCTACAGTTGACAGAATAACGTGATACAATATTCTTGTAAAGGCATCTTGGCAAAGTTGGCAATGAGGAAATATGACAATTAAACCAAAAGTTAAAGAACCTAGGCATAAATATTTGCAGGCCTATTTATTATGTCAATGGCTTTATTGGCCCAATTACGTTTATGTTTCACAACATTACATTTATCTAAATCTTTATAATGACCCTGTTATTAGATATTAAACAGCCCATTTTCTTTTTCAGAAAATATGCATTTATGGCCTTGGCCTACTGTTGTGGAATAATTAATGTTACTGTAATGCAGTAAAACAAACCTATTATAAAATGATGTAATGTATTTAAAAATGATTACTGATTTGCAATACTGCAAGTATTTAGACCTAGACCATCCACATTAAGACAATTGAAACGATGACCACGGATACAGTCAATAAAAGACATTTGAATACTGCACCTCCGTCGAGAAATTGTTCTTTGAAGTACACAGTGGCGTCAACGTTGACAGCTACCGACGCAAATATTGCGAGAAATGCCAGTCCGAGCTTCATTATTTGACCTTCTCTCCGGCGATGTACAGGAAAAGTGAATATATTTCCCCTAAAGTCCGGTTATAAACCCCACGGAAACGTAACACGAGAAATGCTCGCCTCTCTGGTCCTGCACAGATGGCCGTGGTTCATTGGACAAGAGCCTCGCCAATGAGAGGAGACCACGAGTTTCTTTTCGGAAGTACTCGGATTACATCGAGAGCAAATCGGAGAGGGCGTGCTTTACAGTTTGTACAGTACAATAGTTTACCCCCCCCCCCTAATAAAACCCACGATGAGAGTAGTATATCCTGTTGAACAAACAGATCGATAGTTCGGGTTATTGCTTCTTAGAAATTGAGACGTTAATTCAACATTTTTATTTTTTCAAATGTCTCCCCCTAAACCGTAGCCTACCCTCAATGCGTATGCGCATTAATTAAACACATTGATGTTCATATAGAGCGTCTAGATAAAAAATGAATATATTTTTTAATGATCCTTAATTTATAGTATTTCACCTGCTCTGTGCCCTAGATTATAAATCATCTATTCAATTTTACCAGTTAAAAATGTGGGAATATAACTATAAAATCCACTTTTTCATACCGTGACCACTTTTTATCAGCAAGTCACTTTTTGGCAAGACACCTGTCAAAAAAAGTTTAGTGCAATTCATTAACCAAGTGGAAACATCTCCGAAAGTGTACTGTCATCAGTGATAGCTTGCCGTGATCGTATAGTGGTTAGTACTCTGCGTTGTGGCCGCAGCAACCCCGGTTCGAATCCGGGTCACGGCACATTTCTTAACACTTTTAGGGTTCGGCCTACATTAAATCCAATCCGTGTAGTAGGCTACTTTCAGATAGTAGCACTAATTCATACAGATCTAGGTACGTCTATAGTCGTATACTGGCCTAGCAGCGTGCATTCTCGAGAGTCCGTGCACAGATTTCGTCTAGTGATTTACACCTTTGAATTAAACAAAATACATTGTGTATGTATATGGTGTACATTGTATTGTACCTGCAGTTTATTAAATTAAAAAGACAATTACAGTAATTCAGATAAAGAAAATCTCAACGTAACCACCCCGCCCCCCGTTTGTAATCGGTGTGGATGAGAATGGCGGCCTTTGAGTTTCCCATAGCCTACTGACGCTTTTAAATGACGTCATTTATAAATAAATCCCCAGCCAGACACCACTCCATGGATACCATGCGAGCAAGGACTTGTTATTTTGTTGCTACCCTGTAACATTTCAGTTACATGATCTTGTTACTTTATTTTTACACAAAATACGTTGCGGTGCGAATACAACATCAGATAGAATCATAGAACAATTACGTAGTAGGCTGAAGACAGTTGATGTGGTGTATGTTTTGTGTTTTGAATAGGCTAGTTCATGCTGTTCATCTATTACGCAGCGTTTGAAACGTTAGTTAGTACGTTAGGCCTGCTATGTATAAAAAATGTGGCGTCGTACTGGGAAAAGCTCAGCTTTGGACAAAGCTCAGGCACTGCTTTCAAAGAAAAAACACAACAAAGATGCTAATCTGTCAAAAGAGCGGCCCGGGGTAATGGATAACGGGCATACGGTGAGTTTCACTTCGTGTGCGTTTCTCCTTGTCTCTTTGACCACGACTGCATTATTACAACCAACACTAAATGATAGTGACATGCCTGCATTGTACACATACCTCTGCAGACACAAATATGCATCTAAGTGAAGACCTTGCACATAACTCATTTTTGTTCTTTACTTTCTCCCCTTTAAGGATTCTGGTCAGTTGTCCAAAAGGCAGACTGCTTCCCCCAGTAAACACATACTATTACAAGACCTAAGTGACATGTCTTCTGTCAGCTTAGTGAGTGAAAATGGAGATAGCACTGTGGGTTTAGCTGCTGCTGGAAAGAACCTTAGCAAAGAGAAGGTAATTATCTTAAAGAAAGCATTGAAAACCTACATTTTCCTGTGTATTAGTGTGGTTCATAATCTTGAGCACTATTAGTCAATCCCAGGCAGCCAGTAGGTATCCAGTGTGCCTGACTCTCTTTTAATGTTCTACCAAAGGACCCAACACCTCAGACCTCTCCTGGAGAAGTGGGAGGAGGAAGTAGTAGGTTTTTGAAGAAGGCCACACCACCATCTGCTATAAGCAACAGCCACTCTCCAGTGGTCAGCAGGACTGAAATACACCTGCCTCCTGAACGAAGGTAGGCTACTGTTTGAGTCATGTAAGTAAGTAAGTAAGTAAAATGTATTTATATAGCACCTTTCACAGATAAAATCACAAAGTGCTTCACATAAAAA
>JAODUE010042141.1:0-42359 GCA_027564755.1 Amblyopsis hoosieri | reverse complement strand
TATATATATTTATTTATTAAAAAAAAAAAAATATATAAAATAATATATATATATATATATATATATATATATATATATATTCATTAAGAAGAGGGTCAGAAAGACCCACCCATGGAAGGATTGCCTCATAAACACCATAGCTCCACTTATCATGGTACAGTTCCTAAAGGACTCAATGTTGGACGCATTGATGGCAATGGTGTTTGTTAGCGAGCCCACCTGGATTCCATCACACACTGTGAACACACACACACACAGACAGCTACAGATACACTCACATGGAGACTGACTCCCCCCCCCACCACCACACACACACACACACACACACACCTTTAGGACAGGGCCCATCACAGGTTTTGCAGCGGTGAACGCCGTTCTCCTTGATCTCATAGGTTCCTGTGCTGCAGCTCCTAACACACGCACTGTCTGTGATCACATAGTTATCTACACACACACACACACACACACACACACAGACACTGCAGTTAGCTGTAATATACATGTATAATTTAATAGCATACTATTTATAAATACTAACAAGCTACACAATGTACTGTAATGAGCAGATAGGCATGCATACGAGGGCAGGCCTTGACACAGTTGGGCCCAAAGGTGTATGTGGCGTTGGGGTTAACAATCATCTGGTGGGTGACAGCGCTGTAGAGCATCTGTGGAGGGCAGCTGCTTGTACAGGTGCCTTCGTTGTTGAAGTCACGACAGGCCTGTAGGGGGCGCCAGGAGAGCCCAGACAGACAGAGGAGCAGGAAGAGCCATACATGTTTTCATGCAGAGCATATGAGCAGAGTGGAGCGGTGAGAATCTCAGCTCCTCGCACACGGAGCTGTTCACCCCTCCGCTCCCCCTGCTCAAAGTCACATCAGGCTGGTCCGCTCATTATCGCTAAGCGCTCAACGCAGTTTGCATTCCCAGTTTGCCTACTTTGAATGACAAAACGAATTTGTTTGAATATTAGGCTATATTTCCTTTACACTTTTGTTACAAGTTACTGTAGCCTATTTTGTTTTCTTCCTAGCATGTTCACGTATCACTTTCGTGTTTTCGAGAGATGTGTCTTTTTAGATTCCAAAATGAATCTTTACTGACTGAAACGATGTCACCACATTCTTTTTCTTGTACCACATTATCATTGTTAATAAGTTTTATATTAATAGTACACCTTATTTTGACTTCTCATTTTCCTTGGTGAACTCCATTATTGACCCGAGATTTGATTGAAAATAGGCTACTGATGATGACTGTGCAAGGCACATATGGATTCTGGGTCAGGCTTGAGCATGCTTCTGACTCGTGGTGTGAGCGGAGCGAAATTAGAGCGGTACATAGGGCAACGCTCCGTATTTTAAAAAATGCCGCTCTGCGCTCTGTCCAAAATCCGCCCGCTCGCTCCCGCTCCACTCACATGCTCTGTTTTCATGCACACAATTTTCCGGGTTTTGCCCTTATTCTGAAAATGACAATATTCCTACAAAGCTGTTTACATGTCTACTTAAAATGTATATTCCACATGTACGTTTACATGCATGTAAACAAACATGTTAGAGGAATTTACATTTAAGATGTACATATTCTGATTTATATGTCCTAAAGCTACACACTTTAAATAATTACAGAGAAAAACTACAGAGGAATTTCACTACTTTTTAAATTGCATTAATGTTCTAAAATATGGAATGGCTGGAGCTGCTTGGACTATTTTGTTTATTTGCAAAAAAGGTTTCTCTACATTTTACCATAAACATGCATAAGGCCCAATAACGTGCAGTAAAATGTAAAAACCCCACTTATATATTCCGAATCTGCTGAATAAATGCTCCATATACATGCTGTATACATGCTCTGAAAACCAGAATAATATGTATGTTATAATCGGAAAATGCTAATATCGGAAAAAGGCCTAATTCGGAATATCCAAATGATAATGGCATTTACATGACATCTATCAAATTCACAATCTGAAAATCACTACTTAAACCCTGCTCGTTCCTGTGTTTATTGTCAAATGGTCACAGTTTCCTGCATGACGTTTCTAGTCAAGTTTATGCAGTTTGTGCTGTTAAAAGCTTACTGCTCATTGTTTGACACTAGATTCTGCCTATCATCTTTGTTATCCTGCATATAGTGATTTACCTGGTTTTTGCATTGGCCTAAAGTTTAATTACGAGCTTGGATTTTGGACTAGAATTAATCTCTGTTTCTTTGCATCCGTCTGTCTGCGTGTTTTTAAGTTTTTAAGTTTTACGGTATATAAAAATGTCCAGTAGTTTATTTACTGTATATATGTATTCAAAAGTTTCAGAAGGTACGTAAGATGTGACGTCGAGGTGGGCACTCACCAAGCAGTGGGTGGGCTTCGGACCTGTGCAGCCAGCAGCACAATGTTCATTACAACAGTCACTGGGCCTCGGACCATGGCATCTTCCAGAACACTGCTCTGCACACTGCAACCTGGTTACTGGAGAGAGACAGAGATTATTAGTGCTCCTTTTTATTAGAAGCTTTGGTAGTATTCACACGTGGTAATATACAGTATATTGTAGTACATTCAATGATACATAACAACATATAAACAAACATCTAGAAAACATGTTTCACACTGAAATACATCATGTTGATTTGCTGTTTTGCCTACTTTGTTCAGATTTTAAAGAACTGAAACACCACCCTAAGGCCATAGATGTGTATGTGACCTCTTAAGTAATGGTTTCTGGCCAGTCCTGAATTCCTGACCCTATAGCTGCCCCATACCTCAAACCTACTGAGGAATTTCTTCATCATGGGAGTGTAAGGTGTACGACTGTCATCCGCATATGCATATCACCTTCCTTCAGGCCATTTATGAGGTATCTGATGACATTACTGCTATGCTGACCGATGTCAGGCTTGGAGTCGCCATTCTAAAATATTCTTCCCACGGTGCATATAAACTATGAAGATATACTATACACTGTGAGGGGGATACGAACATAGCCTACTGTAGCCTACTGTAATTTATACATTAGTTAAGTGTACAAAACATTTATTTTATAATTTCTTTCCGTTCTATGTTAGTTAATTGTTACATTTAATTAGACAAATTGCAATTACGTTAATAACTGTATTTTGTATTTCTTCACTGATCACACTTTTTATTATGGGATGTAAACAATATAAATTCCCTTTTAGTCAGTTGTGATGGGTATATGTAACATTCAGAGCCGTGCCAGTTTTTGCACCCCCTGACATTCTTTCACACAGATGCTGTGCACTGTGCCATAGCACCCCCCGGCAACATACCAGACTTTATTGGACTATCATTGTAATTCTACGCACCTGTGTAAGAGGGTATATACAATATGCTTCATGCTTAGTTTGTTGTGGATTATTGTTTCGCTACCTTGTGTCGCCGTGTTTGACGTTTTGTTGGCCAAGAGCCCTTGTTGACAGAGTAAACGCTGAGAGAGTGCTAGTGTTTTGATCGTTACCTGCATTTCTGTGTCTCCTTTCATCTGCGCCTGTACTCATCACCCAAATACCATTACAGGAGCGCACCGCATAGTAAAGGTTTTGCCTAATGTGAAAGCAGTGAAATACACTGTAACCGATTATCTTTAGCACTTCAAAGAGTCATTTTGACACACATTACATTTTTGGTCTTGGACTAACTGATCGTGACAATGACTAAACTGAGAGAATTGCACTGTTGTGTTTTGATGACAGGTAATGTGTTAATTGTGTTCTGGTTGTATTTCACCAAACAAAAAGTGGTTGAATCTTTTAGTGAAAGATAATGAAATGAAAGCAAATGCAGTTGTTTTGAATGCGAGATTTAAGTTCAGAGTACTAGAGTTTTTCAAAACTGTATGAAGGTATTATTGGTGCAAAACGTCAGAGCATCTGTGACAGTGAATGTGTCACATACTGTATGTGTATCAGTAAATAATAAGTACAGAGATACATGCTATAGTAGTTGCAAACTCCTACAAGAACAACACAACAGTTACACTTTTTCAAATTCTCAATTGCAGGTGCACACATCTTAATCTACAAGTCACAAATTCAAATACTCATACAATCACAGTTTAGCTACAGTGTGAATGTGCAAAACACATTCACACACCCAAAGCTCAAACATGTGAAGTTGTAAATTATGTTTTCTTCAACAACTACAACTGCTTGAATCTGCCGCTACTAGTCTCACATGCTGTTAAGTTCAATTCAGCACCAAATTCTACAAGTGCACAAATCACTTTTGCAGCATATTTTTCACATACACTTGGTGCAGTCGATTTGTGTACTTGTAGCCAGAAGCCGTTTTCCCACAGCCAACCACACTTTGTTTTATACGTGACAAAACTCTTAGCTAATCAGGGTGTGGAGAAGGAGAATCATACGCTCACGTGACGCCAATAGACGCACATACTGTCGTCTTATTGAGACCACGTGCGCCCAAACGATCTCCTTTGATTGGCCAAAAGGATTCTGAACAATGTCCGCCCCTGGCTACAGCCTCCAGATCTATGCTACAGATACACATCGCATGTGACAGGTACACAAATCACGTTTGCTCCACATGCTCCACATGCAGAACTGAGGCGCGCGGGAACTTGTCATTTGTGATCGAAAAAACTGCATTTGAAAGTCGTATCGGCACATTCAAGCAGTTGTAGTTGTTGATTTGTGTGCTAGAAAAAAAAACAACTGTGTGAATGAAACTAACAAAAACGTGAGCGTATGACTTTTTTGTGACTTGTGTAAAATAATATGTGTGCACCTGTAATGGAGAATTTGAGAAAGTGTAACTGTTGTCTAACTAGTTAGAAAGTTTAAAATATATATACGGGTGACGGAATGTGTTTTGCACCTTTTGTAAATGCGTTATATGTAGCAAAAATGTGAGCATACGAGTTTCGGAATTTGTGAATTGTAGATCTGTGCACCTTTGAAAAGGGGTAACTGTTCTTGAAGGAGTTTGCTAAAATTCACTGATACAGGTGCTCAGATGTTTTGCACAAATAATACCTTCATAGACTACACCAGGGGTCAGCAACCTTTTTGATATGAAGTGCCCTTTTCCAAATTTCTTGTTAATCAGTGTTCCATATAATATAAGGCCTAAGTTTAATTATGACATCACATCAAAATCGAATAAGGAATCTAATTTTATTCCAGCTATAGGCACCATGAATAGCAACATTTCATAAAAAAAAAAAAAAGTTTTCTCCCATACTCAGGATATTACAATTATATAACTGTATAAAATGCCATCCATGAAAAACATCCACATCTGAATAGAAATCAAATATACCAAAATTACACAAATTTGGGTTACAGTATATTTAGTTATACATTTCACTTATGGGGGGAATTAAGATAACAAGCAAAACAATGAGAATAATACAAGAACGTCATGCACATAAAGGTTAATTTAAGGTTAAAAAAAAGATATTGCCAGTGTGCCATTGGTTAAGCTTATGCATGCCCATGATGGTATGCGTGCCTAAGGTTGCCGACCCCTGGACTACACCATATGCTGATAGTACTGACAAAAAAATACAAATTAAAAACTGTAATCGAGCATGCATATAAAGTTATAGTTACATTTCTGACAGTGTTGCGGTCCTGTCGCCCAGCACGACCCGCTTACACAGCCTGGGTCACACTTTTGGCCTGCAACATGCACACACACACACACACACACACACACACACACAGTGTCAGCTGAATGATTGAATTGTGTACTTCAGATGTTGAGTGTGTATCTGTGTTGATAAACCGTGCACAGCCTACGTACATTGTTGTGCAGTGCTGTTCTTAATGTCAAGTACGCTAGGATGATTGGCCTGGTCAATGATGTCCCTCCACTGGATGGTGTCAATGTTACACAGCAAAGGATTGTGGGTAAGAGTCACACCTCCGTTCAGGATCTCTGGGAGAAACATTAATACATTATGTGTGTTTGTGCGTGTGCGTGCGAGTGTGCGTGTGTGTACAGTACCAGTGAGGCTGCTGAGTTGTAGCTGTCTCAGGCCGCTGGTGAGGTTAAAGTTGTAGTTGAACAACACAGCCAGAGCGTATTCGTTGTTGTAGAAGGTGTGGCCACGGATCAGCCTCAGATTGACCAATGGGATGGTTTCTGCCAGGTTGAGGGCAATGAGAACGTACCCGCCTACTTCCTCTATAGACTGGAGAAGAAAATAAGTTTAAAAGAGAGTCGTGGAGTGGAGAGGAGGGAAGAGGAGAGAAGAGGCTGTACCGTTAGGAAGGATAAATCATGATGCTCCTCAGTGAACGTGATCTCCAGGTTTTCCAAGATGACAGTGCAGTTGGCGTACGTCCTGACCAGGTTTCTATAGTGATCGTCATGCGACCCCAATCTCGTCAGCTGGTTATTGATGCCTTTACACACTGACACACACAGCAGACAGACAAAACGTTACTTTACATAAAGGCATCCAAGAGTTTTCGATTTAACAGGGTGCAATTATTTACACAAATACTTTTGTGTAAATATTACTTTTTAATTACATTTACTTTTACTGTGCTAGTCAACCATGACAGGACAGACACAATAATCCAAGGACCATTTATATAATTTTAGTTTTGTTGTGTTTTCATCACCACCACCTTGTTCCAAAGTGTAGTATTTAACAGTAGCTGGGTTTACAGGGACACTTTTTGTTCTTTCTGAATGGAATCTTTCCAATTGAAGATTTCAGGTAAACTGTTTAAATGGGATGTCATCTAATCAGGTCTGGTGTTTACATGCGCTGTCACAATTAATCAGAAGAGACGTTAAACATGCTCGGTAATGTAATGTAATGTATGTAACGTGTCCCGCTAGCACAACGGCTAAAACCGGCTAGAGAGGCTAGCCGGTATGTTTCTTGTCCACAGTGTGGATTGTCTAGAGAGGCTATAGCAAAAAAAGACAGTTTGGCTTGTAGGTAAACCAATTTGTCTTTGTGCTTTGCTTTGTACTATAAAATAACGCTAAAAACGCTAACTATGCCATATACAACATGCACCATAATACTAGGAAGTCATTCTTACAAAGGATAGAAAAGGGTTGTTTTATTTGTATTATTCTGTATATATTTCTTTTGTAGATGCAGTAAAAGCTTCTGTTAGTGGAAATGCTAAGGGGTAGGTGTCTGGGGCTGGAGTCTCAAGGTGGATTCTGAAGAGATGGATTTTTACAGCGCTTGCGGCGCCAGGACAGAGAAGAGTCGAGACTGAACTGAGCGGCCGTCGTAGCGACAGCTGTACCCGGTGAACAGCCAAGGATGTGGATTGAAGTGCTCCGGTAGGGTTCTGGAACACTTTGGTTGGTTGAATGCCAGACGAGCTGCTGCATTTTGAACCTGTTGCAGGGGTCTAGTTGCAGAAGCAGGTCGTCCGGCATCGCATCTGGGAGACTGTGCAAGTTCTTTTGTATGTACGCTCATTTCTCTGAATCACATTTACACACATTTCAGAAATGATCTTACATCCAATGTTATGCCCCAGGACCTCTCTTCAAAAACAAAGACAAGCGTACTTCCCATCAATGTTAAATATAAAAGCGGAGGCCAGCTGCAGACAGTAGATTTAAATTGGCTCAGGAACAGGTCAATGTTTCTTGACCATGACACACTGGATGAATATTAATGTCTTCTGGCAAAAGGCCAAAGTCGGACCTTCTGTATGGTGGTTTTAGTATACTGCTGAACGTAAATGATTCAAGCGGAACATCTGGGATTAATTGGTTGGCCTGTGGACCTCATTTTTGTTTAGATTCTTATAGGCTTCCCCCTGCTGTGATGTCACAGGCACTGCACAGCTGTGGCCTATATGGCTGCCATTTCAATGGGAACTTTTCACTTTCATCTGGACTCTCTCTTTCTCTCTGAGACACACACACATTTCCTGCGGTGTTAAAGTTTGTCATTATATCATCTGACTGCATAAATAAACTATGTATATTGTATTTATTCTCTGTAAAGGCCTAGTATTTACTGTCCTTTCCCCTATCTCTTTCCATCGCTCTCCATCCATGTGTCCATCCATCCACCCACATGGTCGGGTCGCGGGGACAGCAGCTCAAGCAGAGGACCCTAAAACATCCCTTTCCCAAGCCACATTTAGCAGCTCTGACTGGGGGATCCTGAGGCGTTCCCAGGCCAGTGTGGAGATAGAATCTCTCCACTTAGACCTGGGTCTTCCCCGAGGCCTCCTCCCAGCCGGACGTGCCTGGAACACCTCCCAAGGGAGGCGCCCAGGGGGCATCCTTACCAAGTGCCCGTACCACCTCAACTTGCTCCTTTCAACGCAAAGGAGCAGCGGCTCTACTCCGAGTTCCTCACGGATTACTTGGCTTCTCACCCTATCTAAGGGAAACATTTGTTTGATATTTCATATTTATAAGACAATATTCGGTCTGTAAACCCCTCACACTACAAGATCATTTGAGCAGATGATCGGTTCCGACCAGCCTTGCCCAGATTGTCAGGAGGGGCAAATCTGACCCAGAATCGTGCTAAAAATCCTCCAGTGTGGGGCCAGCATAAGACGAACAAATAATAAGACTGAAGAAGATTTAATACACGCAGGTTAGAACCATTATTTTAGACGAGACACTGGAATTAACACACCTTACGTGTTACTGTCCAAAAGCCACTCAATCAAATTGCTGCTTTTACACAGAGGAGAAACACGCTGCCTTCTTTCACTTGAAGTCAGCCCTGGTGAGTGAACTACAGTATATAGTAGACTACTGTTACTGCTCCAGACTCTGCTACAGTAGGCTACCCTGGTGAGTGAACTACAGTATATAGTAGGCTACTGTTACAGCTCCAGACTCTGCTACAGTAGGCTACCGGTATGCTAGCCAGGCTATTGCATGACTGTTGCATCTTGCTGAAACTCATGCCAGTGGATTTTATGATTGACAAATAGTCTAACCTAGGCTATTGAGAGAAAAAATAACAAATCGTTGAATCATTTCTGAGTTGGGTACAGCCCACAGCCCACAGACATTTTGGGTATGACATTTCTTAGAAATTACACTAAATGTATAGCTCTAAAATCCTAAAGAACCGTTTAATGTATTACATTTTACATTTGAATTGATTGAAATGTGGATGAATGAAGTGCTTTAAAATCAAGGTCAACTCTCTCCCACTCTTCCTCATCCAGCCCACTCCTCCACACTCCCCCCGGTCTTCTCCTTCCTTCCTTGCTTCCTTCCTTCCTCCCTACTCTTTCGCTCCTTTAATCTGTTCACTCCCACACATCTATTCCTTCTCTTCTCATCATTCTATCTGTCTAGCCATGGCTGATGTCTGACCAGCCCCATGGCAACAGCACAGTCAACAACCAGCCATTGTCATGTATATGGCTGAGAAAGAACACACACACACACACACACGTTTGTCTTGGAACAGGTTTGCTCTGATCAATTAGATTTTTTGGAATGAGATCATGGGACACTGTGTGTGTGTGTGTGTGTGTGTGGAGGGGGGGGGGGGTTATAATCTTCTGTCACGACAGCTCTAATTGTCTGGTTAATTCCTTTTGCTTCATAGCTGACATGAAATGTCACCCTACCCTCTACACCACCTCTTTAACTTAGATTTGAACTGGTATAAAACATAAGAACTTCCAACTATGTAATATTGTTTAAAACTAGAATGTGATTGCAGGCAGGCCATGACTAGGACCAGTGATAGCACAGTGAGATTCTCTTTTAGATCTGGTCAGTAGAGTTACAATTGATTTACACCATACTGGTGCAACCGGTTGAACTTCATGTGTTTGTTTCTCTGCTGAAAGGAATCCCTTTCTGAGGAACTCTAATGAGCTAGTAAGAAGTGCTTGAAGTACACTTTGACATATACAGATGATTGAAATTACTATTATAAATATGCATGTAGGCTATATCAGTATCTATCTGTAGAGACAGACAGACACTTATTTCCCGGAAACACACAGACATAGACAGACACTTCTTGCATCAACCTGTGGAATTCACGGAGAAGCTGCAGTATTTCCAAAGAGACAGAACAGAGATCTTGTGTTAGAAACATAGATCAAGTCTAGTCTAGTAAATACAACATTACAACATTACAGTAGGTAGCAGTCTAGTAAATACAACATTACAACATTACAGTAGGTAGCAGTCTAGTAAATACAACTATACAACATTACAGTAGGTAGCAGTCTAGTAAATACAACATTACAGTAGGTAGCCTAGCTGTGTCAAATATTGTACAAAGTTCAGCACAAAAAGGAAATAGACAACATCCTGTAATCTCTCTCTCTCTCTCTCAGATTCACACGTGGAAATATAGTAAGTGTTTATGTTTTTCTTTATTAAAACATTAGGTCTTTTGATCTTAGGTCTTAACAACTAATCAGTTCCTCTGTCATCCTGTCCTGAGTTTCACAACATATCTATCACACACATGCACACACACATTCCAACGAAGCATTCTTGCTGTAGGGCAAACAATACAATACTTTTTTCTACGTCTCTCTCTCTCTCCCTCTCTCTCTCTCTCTCTCACACACACACATAATAATAGTTGTGTATTTTATTGTAAGATTAGAAACAGACTATATTGCTTTCAGCTCAATTTTCACTGAGACTAAAGTCTGTTAACTTTAGTTTGGACAGCCACTCTGGATGGCGAACCAATCAGGGACCAGTGGGGGTGGCTAAGTGACGCTGATGTCAAGTGATTTTTTTAGGTAGAACTACATGAATCTCTGTATATATATATATATATATATATATATATATATATATAAGATGCTAATTTGTAAAAGGCTGCTCCAATCGTTTTAAAATGGACACCCATTAAGACCGGAAACAATCACCAATTCTTATCTTATAAGTAAATTTTGAGTCTGCTTACACCAGGCTACTGGAAGTTACCAGTACAACCACGATCACAACTGATTGCAGTGAGGTCTACCCAGTAAAAGGCTGAAGATATGGTTTGTCTAGCGGGAGTTTGTGTGAAATTAAATCCAGGAGGTTTTACGAGGAGTTTGGGGTGATTGTAGAAAACGCCTACAAACGTCACATAAATATTACAGTAAGTTCAAAGTTCCACTTTAATATTCTCCTCTGGTAGAGGAGAGGAGGAGAACAGAGGGACTATTCTATATTCAGGAATAAATAATCATAGTATCTGACTATTCTGGGCCAACACATTCCTCAGTGTACTGTATGTGTAATGTCCAACTTGGTCATTAACTTATGTAATTAACTGGTCACCGTGATGTCCGTCAAAATACCTCTCCTGTCAGGTAGTGTAACATCCCCTTGGTCTCACCGGTGTGGTACGGCCGGTGGAGGACTGCCCACATCCCCAGCGCTTCACATCCACACGTGCGATCAGCCTTCAGCCGTGTGGGTGTGAGGGCATATAGGCTGGTGACTGCTGGGAAGGAGTGTGGGTTATTGTTCATGTTTCATGTTCTTGTTCTGTTACGTGACTGTGCACGCCTTTTGGTTTTCGAGTTTGTGTTCGCTGTTTCAGTTCTTTAAGTTTTTATAAAGGACGAGCCGTGTGGCTAGATGCTCGTCCGGCATCTGTGTGTTTTTTCCCTTTTTTCTTCATTTGCACTTGTTACAGGTAGGCAGATCCATGCTACTCCTCTATCATCCCTCCATCCTCATGTATGTCCCTGTCACTTCTCATCCATGATTATAGGGCATAAAATACACCAGTCACTGAAGCTAAATCTATTATAATTGATCATGAAGTTGTTTATGTTCACCCATCATAAAAAAAAAGAAATAAAAAAGAAAAACGTTTCACCAATGACACAAATGAAAACCTATTGATGTCTGTGTTTGTGGGTTAATGTGTAGTGACCTTGCCTAGAGGCATAGTGACTAAACGATTGGTTGATATTTTTCTGCTCATATTGACGGCCACAGAGTGTCTGCCCTGAACATAGATCTTTGACCCCTCCACTGTTTTGTACAGAGAAAGGCGTCAGCGCTAAAACGTTCAATGTTTTGTTCAATGTTCAATGTCTGCTTTTACGGCTAACAAGTGATCTTATCGATACAATGGAATGTTAGCACCGCTCAACCAGACCGGTCTGACAATGAGAACCCAATCAGAGACTGCAGGTTTTAAAACACTGATACACAGACACACACCGTCCATTAGCCAGACAGGCAGACCGTGTTGTATTGTGGAATCCAATATCTAGACACAATAGAGAAAGAGCACAATGGTCCTGTCAGGGACAAACTAACACACACAGCTGAGAAAAACAACCATAATGTTTCACCTTATGCTAGAATTTACTCGGGATGCAAACCACGATAAGCAAACTAAATTATGGCATGTACAAATGAACAGCCTGCATGTGTTGTGTCTGTAGCAATCTGGATCTTAATCATGTTTAAATATTCCAAAAGTCTGTATTATACAAACATAATAACAAAGTTACTTACAGTACATTTAAATTAATTCTGATGCTTTATGTTTTGTGATGTTTTTCTGGAAAATTTAGGAAAAGTGTTCTCTATGTTTGACCAATCAATTAATGTAACAACGTGTCAAGGACAACTGTAGTATTATTTTTTTTACTGTGGGTACATTTACCCACATGCATGATCATGCAAACACTAACAAGGCAACATGCTATGAGGGAACAGTAACTTATATGCGTAAGTGTATCTGTATTTAAGATAACTGCCAAAACTTTAAATGTTAATTTACTGTAAATGTATGGTGCATGGTTGTTTGTATACTGTATGCATTTGAAGGGTGTGCGTGTGTGCGCGCGCATGCGTGCATTGCCTGGCAGTTGGTGCAGGGTATGCGAGGGTCAGAGCGAGACTGTACATGTCTGCTTCAGTTAAAACACACACGCGCGCGCACACACACACACACACACACACACACACACACACACACACTTGGCCGCACTTTCCAAGTGAACGAGTACATTCTTAAAACGCACGTGTTCAAACAGCACACACAGCACTGCAGGGCTAGGACAAGCACGTTAGCCCATCGCTAATCTGCTGTAGGTAATTTATTCTGCCATCGTTCACCCCCAACGTTTAGGATACGATAGGAACCAAGGAGGATGGTTACCATCATCACACCTACAATGGTGACTACATCTTATGAAACGGATGTGAGAAAACGGCAAGATCTCAGTGATGACAATATGTTTTTTTGGTGCGGAAATGTACGTATGTATATGATTTGATCATTTATCAACAAATACTCAAGATAATTTTATCATGGCAATTATCCCTTATCGGAAAAATAATAATGAATTTCCTCGTATACACATGCATATCTTTAAAAAGCTGTCTAGCTCACTTCCAATTTCCGAATGTATTTTTTATCTCACATCTTTCCAGTTAATCATCACCATGGCTGAAAGCTCATATTGCCTATTGTATACCCCACATAAAAAAGATATATATGTGTTGAAGGTTTCAAAACTAAGGAATAAAACAAGAACATGATTCAATACGTGTCTTAACTTAATGTAAGATTCCATTGTGATTCCATTCAACTGGAAGTGATTCTTGTATATTTTAGTAAAATTTTAAAAGTTGTAAGCATATTCTTAATCGCAATATTTTCGACCAGGATAATTGTGATTCTAACTTTGACTATATTTAAAAATAAACAACCTTTAAAATCGCTTGAAAATAGCTTGCCAATGAGAAACACTCTTTAAAGGTGGTACGAGCACTGATTGCACAAGGAAGTTAAGTCTGAGTGAATATGTAGCCTATAGTAATAATCTCAAGGCATAGGATATAAAACATTAATTTTATGTTAATTACACCAACATTGTTCTAGTGAAACTAAAGTCTAGTTTGTTAATGTACTTGATGTAGTTACAGTCCGATCGCTATGCCCGATATTCCAATACACTGGAGACGCATGTTGCTTTCCACCGCTGGATGAATCAGAAGTAAGTAGCAACCTAAATAGATTATGTTTGATGGTGACTAAAAAATAAAACAGATTTTGGACTGTTAAGTAAACCGCTATAAATGCAAAGCGGCATAATGTTGGACATATGCTTGTTGGACAATTCAAATCGTTCTTCACCAGTGTGTGTGTCCATCTGGCAGAAGCTTGCCGTGTCCCCAGCACACCCCAGACATGTGTGCTCTATGCTAATTGTTGTGTGAGGCCAGCCTATATGTTGGAGTTTATCATGTCTTAGCTGTTTGTCTGTTATGACTGTGTGTCTTCTGTTTTCTGTCGGGTTGCCTACCAGTAACTGCGTAAATGCAGAGCATGGTTATTCCCTGGTATTTGTGTTTCTTGTCATCTGGCGTGCACTCGCTAGGGGACATCTAAAAAGCCAACACACCTGATTCTAATGAATGGGTAGTTAGAAGCCTGATAATGACCCAATCATTTGAATCAGGTTTGTTGGAGCAGGGAGACATCTAAAACATGCAGGGCAGGGGCCCTCTAGGACCAGGATTAGTGGATTGATCGAGAACTTGGCAATATTGAAACAGATGCTCTGAGAGGGAGGGTGAATTTAGGATGCCACAATATTCTGGTAAAATGCTAACCCCTAATAAATTGGAGAAGACATTTTCTACACAAAGCACCTATAATGAAAGTAAGAGGTTATAAAATGCTTTTATTGTTGGAAATTATTTTATTTTTCATTGGACTTTACCTAGTTGGTATAATGCTATAATGATATGTATGGTGTTATCCTACATTACGCAAATGCAGATTTTCACCATTTACAGCAGTTCATGCTGTTATATTAGCAATGTATGCTATCGGTAATATATGAAACTAAGTATAATAAAATCATTCACTCTGTATATCCTGACTACCATTCTCATGTTAGTGTACATGTGTGAAACCTATGTAAGATAATACTTATTCGTTTATCACACTTTATTTAAAATCTTTTTAGTCTCATATACCACTCAGAATGTAAACATGCTTGTTAATCGTTTTACAGTTACAGTACAATACATGAATAAGCCTACACATCCATAAACACACAAATAATGGCCAATTATCACCTGCAAGGTCAGCTTCTGTATAATCCAACTGAAACTCTGCAGCTAATAGTTCTCCCACATTCCAAACATTCCAGACATGCAAATCCCTTACTAGTCGATACAGTGTCCCAACTAGTCCCCCGTTAGTTTTACCCCACCATCAACATTCCCATGCAGTTGAACAGAACGTGAGAGAGTGCATAGTCTTGTAGAGATGAAGAGATGGAGTTTAAACATGGAGATGCCTCATTGTCTGATCAGCAGATAGCAGCACCTCACTGGGCAGGACCAAACAAAACCCAATCACACATATTCAACTGTCTGCTCACCGCCAGAAAAAACAAAGACTATTTTTGCCTTCCTGCCTTATCCCTGTAGTCGAGACGTGAATTTGCAAATCTCCAAAGAATAGAGCCTAATGCTTACTGTATATGGTAACATATGAAGTTAAGTCTTCCAAAGTGATGTGAAACCATCAGCAGGACATACCCGTTTGATATAGCTGGCTGTTCTCAATCCCCCTAACAGTTGTATCACCTGGCCAAAGCAGTGAGCACTTTGCCAGGTCATCATGTTCAGTTCTGTGCAGTGAAAGGCAGCAATGCCAATTATGTTGTTTACCGGTATGTCGTTTTGTAGCCTGGATCCAGTCTCCGTGGATCACAACCATATCCAGTATGCATATTTTGCAGTGATTCATACTGCACATTGTGTTGCTGTACTAGTAGGCTATGCGCTTAGATTCAACAAACTAAATGTAAAATTCCCCAAAACAAGCGCACACAGCACACACACTTCCAAGGTTATTGCTACATTAGGTTAGTCTGACACGCACATACTGTACTGTACATTTACGGCATTTTGGCAGACCCTTTTTATGCTGTATGCAAACAACAAACTGTTTTCCAGAATGAAGGTCAAACCTCATAGTTTAGAACAAACATCTCACTCTCCCTTTCCTCGCCTAACTGTGCTGTCTTTGAGAGAAAACAACTTTCATTATACAATTTTAAAATTGAATGTTGACAACCACCAGGTGACATGTCAATTATAACACTGCCTGAATACCGACTGGATCATGTTTAAATTGGTTGCATTTTGTTATTGTTACTATTCACCAAAAGTCCTCTTAATAAGTGCCATCTGATTTTGACATTCAGGCTAGAAACAATCTGTTGTGATTGCTGGAGAAATTAAATTAGTATGACCTGTATACCATTTGTCTGTCTGTCTGTCTGTCTATCTATCTGCCTGTTGTCTGTCTGTCTAACCAGCTATCTGTCAGTAGACTATAGCAGCTTGATGTTCAACCTGAGTAAACACACAATCAGGTTCAGCATTCTAAGAATCACAGTTAGCCTACCAGTTAGCATAAAGGGTTGCATTACCTGTATTTGTATAGACTCACCAGACTGGCTGAACATCTGACTAAATATTAGTGTTGTCATAATATTGTAAAATAATGTTAAAACAACTAAGATTTCTTGGATAAAAGATAGCATGGCTTCAACGAGAAAACAAAATAAATGAATTCATCTTCATCTTCATCATCTAGGCGAAGATGATGAAGATGAATTCAACTAATTAATTACAATAGCCTAATTAGTAATTAGATTTGCTTTATAAAGCAAATCACGTTGCCCACTGTTATTTGAACACAAAACACAATAGCCAAAATAATGTAGTGTAGCCTATTCGCGCGTGGCAACTGTCAAATTTCATGTTCACTTTTCTGAAGTTTAGCGCCCATGATGATACTCAGACAGTAGCTACTTGAGTTGACAATCAACTTGACAGTACATTTATGGTAAATATAATATATATATATATATAAAACATAATTCCATTAGGCCTACCTTTAGTCTCTGCTGCTGCCAGCGGCTCCGCAAGGCTCCATAGCAAAGCAAGCAGCGGCAGTTCGCAGGCGCTTCGCATATTAACCAAAACCGAATATCTTTAGGATAATCCCAATATTGTCGGGAACACAACATACGCAGTTATCCGGTCTTGTCTGTAGCTTTTAGGGACCAGTCTCTCTTACTCTCTCTCTCTCTCTCTCTCTCTCTCTCTCTCTCTCTCTCTCTTCTCACACACTCGTTAAAGAAAGAAGAGAACGTCACAGCCAGGAGGTGTGGAGGAGGAGAAGAAGAGCAGGTCTATCCTGTAGCATGTGGATTAGGCTAATGCAGGCCTAATGACAATTTATACTATACTGTATATGTACAATGTAGTAAAACAGTAGTAATCCATTACAGTTACCAACTAAAATAATGGAATCAGATTATAGGTATTTTTTATTTATTTGATTATTACTTCTAGATCTACTTTTACATTTAAAAGGAAAGTTTGCATTTGCTTTCATTAACGTCATCAATCAATATTTGAAATGGAGTTCTACTACTCCACATAATCTGATCACTTGAGCAACATAAACGGTCACAAACATAGAAAGATTTGTCGTAAATTGCTTTGGGTTTAGGCGTGAAGTAATCTAGACTATGTTACTAAATTTAGGTCATTCAAAAATGTAGGTAATTCAAAAATTACGGATAATCAATTATGGATTATTTCCGAACATTTATTATATTTGTAAGTGAATATTGCTGTGTTGCCCACACCCCACAGCGATTTAGTGTCTAGGCATACAGTGTTGTTGCTAATGGGATCAGACAAAGAATGTAGAATATTCATCATTCATAATTAATGTGCTTTGTGTTATTTCATGGCTTGGTTATTTTTATAGGGGAAAACATTGCATTTGAGATAATTTATTCATTGCCAACAAAGTACTGTATCTGAAGATAAAAAAACAAACCCACACCCTTACAACATTAAATTCAATAGGTGAACAGGAAAGAAAATTATTGATCCAAGCTCTCTAAAGTCTTTCTTGTGCAATCAACACAGTAATTTGTTATTTCAAGTATCAATAACTCAGAAAGCAGAAAGGTGTGAGAAATGTACTTTCAGGATTTTATGTAATCTATGATATAATTCCCACATAATCGCTCTCTGTCTTGCTCTATCACACACACACAAACACACACACCGATGGAGAGGTTAAATGTATATAAGTTTGTGTGTGTGGTTGTTCTAACTTGCCAAAGAAGACATGATTAAACACTAACACAGTGCACAGCAAAACATTGAGAATTTGTTAGGTTCATATTGTTTATAAATGATTAAATATATCTTTCACTCTTAATAGCTCTCTACCCCCCCCCCCCACCCCCCCATGCGCACACACACGCACACACACACACACTAAGACACACACCTGCACGCACACATGTACACACACATGCACGCACACACACAAACATCTAACACCCTTTATCAGTACAATCTCAATGACAAAAATGTGGCAAAACCAATCACAGAAGTGGAGGGAAGTGACATCACCACATTCTCCAGGACCAACAAGATGACACCTCTCTGTGACAGGTATGAATTATCACTCTTCACGCCACAAGAGATTGTTAAATAAACATATTACTCATCTCTATTTGCCATAACAGCCTGAATCTTCACGATACTGTCTCCATTTCTTCACGATACTCTCTTTATTATGTGTATGTGTGCATTGGTTTGTGTATGTGTGTGTAGCCTGTCCGTACATGGCAAGTACACTAACATCCGTTTTTAATCACATATGTCATCACATTATGGGTAAGTGTTCATTAATTATTAATAAAGAACTACATTGTGCACTTTAAGTGTTTGACATTGTTGTCACACACATCCCTGATCAGAGTATTACTGACTTATAAGCAAACACATACACACACACGTGCACACACACACGCGCATGCACACGCACGCACACACACACGCACACATATTTATCTCCATTAATGTCCTGTGAAAAGAATCAGTCATGTTTCTGCAAACAAGGCAAACACTCACCATAGATACTCTGCTACAAACAAACATAGAAACACACATAGAAACACGTGACCAAATACTCAACATACAATGAACCTCATTCTGCTCTGCTATCATCAGTGTTTAACCTTGTATTTACAAATCATTTTGAGACATATCTCTCTCCATATTAACCAAGACCCACTGTTGTATGACAACAGACAGGTAGAGAGACAGACAGGAGCCAGAGAGACATATCAGACAGGTAGAGACAGACAGGAGCCAGAGAGACATATCAGACTGGTAGAGAGACAGACAGGAGCCAGAGAGACATATCAGACTGGTAGAGAGACAGACAGGAGCCAGAGAGACATATCAGACCGGTAGAGAGACAGGCAGGAGCCAGAGAGACATATCAGACCGGTAGAGAGACAGGCAGGAGCCAGAGAGACATATCAGACCGGTAGAGAGAGACAGGAGCCAGAGAGACATATCAGACCGGTAGAGAGACAGACAGGAGCCAGAGAGACATATCAGACCGGTAGAGAGACAGGCAGGAGACAGAGAGACATATCAGACAGGTAGAGAGACAGGCAGGAGCCAGAGAGACAGGGTACCAGATGTCAAACACTTTCTCACATAAGAGCTTTGTTGTTTTTAATTAACTCATGGTGTCCAAGGCCATCTGATAGTTACACATACTTACTGTACACACACACACACACACACACACACACACACACACACATGCACTCTGAAAGGGCAAAGGAAATATATTACAGGCCAAGTTAAGACCCTTATGGCTTAACACAGCTCTGATGATTAGACCAGAGATTAGAGTGGATCATGTATGTGTGTGTGTGACTATCAAATAGCCTTGAACAACATTGGTTTAATTATGCTTTTCAGGATATATGAAGACACATATAGATGTTTTTGTGTTTATTTAACATGTTTATCCAAACTAGAGTAATATCTAGAAGCATTGTGGGCACATTACATTTATACAGGCAGTAACCAGCAGCAGATACAGTAGGCTAGTTATTTATGAATATATAGGGGTACAGTACCTATACTACAGCTTTTTGGAGAAGGTAGATGGTTATATTAGAAGAGGTATAGTTGCATTGGGTTACTACATGACATTGACTCCCCCTACTGTCAAGGTAATGTCAGTACTGACATGGTGATTAGTATCAGTATTTGTCAATGAAATGGGACACAGAAGGTAAACTTGTTATCTTAGACTTAGTAAGCTATTATATACTCTGTCAATATAGTCTGTACTCTACACATACTATAAAACTGAACTGTACTAACAAATAATAGGCCTACTGGGCTATTAGCGTTAACACGTAGCATATACTGCATAAATAATACACCAACATTATGTATAATCATATTACATCATGTACTGCAGTGTCACTAATACAATATAGGCCGCCTACTAATACTAAGTAATATAGTAACGGTGAGTAATATTAACATTACGTATTAAGAGCAGAGGCCCATGTAGCCTACTGCAATGGAATAGCCTACAAGACAAGATAATACAACATTTTACTGTACCTTCTATTCTTTGAATAATAATATATTATTATTATTATTATTATTATTATTGTTATGTTATGTTACGATGAGACAGCGTCGTATGCACAGCGTTTGCCCATGCAACACGGTGTGTGACACACACACGCGCGCGCGCACACACGCACGCGCGCACACACACACACACACACTACTGTAACCATGACAACGGGGGGCTAATTTATACTCGGAATTCCCCATACAGGACCCAAAAAGACCCCCCATCGTGTGTGTGCGTGTGTGTGTGTGTGTGTGACTGGCTCCCCACCCCACACACAATCCGGTGAGGATGGGGGTGGTCTCTCCTTGCTGTCACGTGACTCGGGGCATCGCCAAGCTGAGTTCCTTTGTTGACGGTGATTGTCTCGCGGACATCGGAACCTTCTTTGTTGCAGAACCGCCCCTCGGTTCTCCGCCACAGCTACACAAAGGACCAACGGTCCGGTGAGACAGACTACTCAGTGCCCGGTCGAGATGAGCTAAGCCGCGGTGGAGGCTCCGTTCGAGGCAGTCAGTAGGCTACTGTACCGTGCCATTGGCTACCGACAGCTGCCGTGCGTGCGGCCCTTTGTCCTGAACGGTGTCTGTATTTCAAGCGTTTTCCGGTTTACAGAGAAAATGAAAAGGGAATAATTAAAACGGAATTAAGAGACACCTAGCGAGGAAACGTTTTCTAACCGGACCTAGCCATCGGTAGGCTTTTTATTCCACGGTGTCTGGCTGTCGTGCGCGCGCGCGTGTGTTCCACTGACCTGGATGAGGAGACGGAGACAGACCTGAGAAAGGACAGGCTGCAATCCACGACAGACTCCCCCTTTTCTCTTTCTGTCTCTACCTCTCTCCCCAACATGCCCGGCTCGGCCCGGGTGCTTGCTCTGCTTTGCCTGCTCGCCGTGGGCTTCGTGCCCCGCGTGCACGGCTCGTTCTCCCGCAGCAGCGGCGAATGTGTACCGGGTAAAGACAAGGAGTGTCCCGGTGAGTATATTCATGACAACCGCGAAGTTTAGGGACACGACCAGAATAAACCTGAGCTTGACTACTAACAGGCTGTTTCTATCTGTCATTCATAGATTTGTTTAGCACTGTAGCCAGGTAAATCATTAGCAGGGCATTTCAATTAAGATAAAGACATTGTATAAACGATAAACCCAAACTCTTAAACACAAACACAGTCATAGCACATGAAACAATATAGAAGCATAATACAAAGCTTCATCAATACATTCATAAATATATATACAATAGACTACAATTACACATAATTACACTATATGGTTGTATAAATGGAGACATCACCAATAATATGGATGTGGGGGTGAAAATAGATGGAATAATATATCCCATTATAATAATAACTTACTGTTAACAACGTATTTTCAATACCACTACTACTACCATAGTAAACAATCCAGATTAACTATCCAGTTATTATAATAGGCTATATGCCACAACATATGATCTATTACAGTAAATGAGTAAGAAATGTAGCCACATACATCAAATGATGACGTTTGTTGGTTAACCAGAAAACTGTGCCACTATTTTACTTCTTTGAACTGAACTGTTCCCAAAGCCTGCAATTAGCCCCAAAATAGAATCCATTCAATGCCACGCAAAACGACACACACACACACACACGCACGCACGCACACACGCACACACGCACACACGCACACACGCACACAGTGACATATGGAATAGGCCTGTCTCAATGGGACAGGCACAACCAAATTGTTAAATGCCCATACAGTATATTTGGTTAAAATCCTGTGATTTGAATCAGAGACTGTGCAGACCTGACTAGCTAGCTGAATAATTAGGCAACTTTACATTGTATCAATTTTACTGAATGCATTTGACACATTTTACTGAGAAGGAATATGATAGAAAGAGGGTAAAGAGATGAAGCGAGAATGGAGGTTAGTTTTTAGTAATGCCTCACTGGCCAGTAGATGGTTCACAATACACACCAGTATTTACTCTCAGTGCTTTGTGACCTGGTATCACACATGGTTATTATTAATATTTCTATTATATGTGTTTGTATTTGATTGGGTAGATTTTAGACTTGGCATTATATTTACATCATGTATGGTTTTTAAACTGTAAAGGGTCATAAACTTTGTATAAACCATTAGTTAAAATAAAAAAAACTTGACACATTAACAGCAGAAATGACCAATGCATTTTGAAACATTGCTGAAATAATGTTGACATTACTCAAAACTCTAATATTCCAGGGCAGGCTGTTCTCCAATAATATAGCTTTGCCTTGTGCATAGAAATGTACATGTCACTAGGCATGTCACTAGGTACATGTATGTCACATGACATTAGGGAAATATTCTAAATTCTAATTGATTTTTATGGTTTGGGTAGTGGTAATAGAAGAATTCTAAATGAAAATATTGACTTCCTTGTTGCTTATAACCCAACTAACATACCATAACACCACAGTATAAAGTAGACTACATCTGAAATGAGATTCTATATCTGCTGTTAGACTAGGCTGGTCTCTGTAGACCTGCCTTACTCCGTAAACAGAATATAATTGGCTGTTGATGTATTAGTTGCTGACAGGTGAGACCCCAGTTACCTTGGCGAATTGGCCTCAGTGGAAGAGCCATAATGGAATTCACTTACATGGAAGATAAAAAATAGAATACAAAAATATTTTCTATAAAAGACACATTTTCGTTTGAGCTGTTTATCTAGAAATCCCAATATGTTTATTCTGCTCTGTCCATATTTACTTAAGCTACAGGTATACAGTGTTAAATCATTGGGTTTGAATGGAACACGTGCTAAATATATTAAATGCACAAATTATTTAATACATTTCTTCTTCTACAATATTACTACTAAGCTGTTTACATGGCTAGTGAACACATACAGTATTGCAGTAATAGCACAATAGGCTTCCTATTACAGTAACCGTGTATGACAGTGTTAGAGGTTTCTACCTGTGGGTGTGTGTATTGTTTTGTGTTTTGTGTTAAATGCTCTCATAGCCTGCTGTGCTCAGGGAGGCATTTCCTAATGACAGGGCAGACAGGGGTCATGACCCTGTAATTACAACCTCTAATAGGCGGGCCTGGGAGCCCTGTGGCCAATAAGCTGCTAGCAGCCATGGCAATAGTCACTTATAGTCTCAGAGATGTGTGTATGTGATTGTGTCCATCCAACAGTCACTGAGAGCTCTGTCTCTGTGTGTGTGTGTGTGTGTGTGTGTGTGTGTGTGTGTGTGTGTGCGTGCGTGTGCATGTGCGTGTGCATGTGCATGTGTGGGTGTATGTTTGCGTGCATCAGACCTGTCTGAGAAGAAGAGTGATTTGCGGGTGTGTGACGCAGCGACGTGCCGCTTTGGAGGGAGTTGCCGTGAGAACGGAGCTGACAAGTGTGTGTGTCAGTTCCATGTGAGTATCACGTGCACACAACATATATATTTAATGCTAGTCCACGTAGAAATGTGACGTGAAGAGATAATACATAATAATAATGAGTGTAGCCATATTTATTTCAGCCTTATCTATTATTAGTAATATATGTTTAGTAATTGTTATAAGATTATTATTACTTATTCATTACTTCAAATGTTTTCATTACGTTGATGGAAAAAGCCTTATGACATACTGTATTAAGTGTACAGAAGACTCCTGTTAATCTTACAGTGGAGGTGTTTGTATGGAGACAGTTCAGCTAAAGTAATAACTCAATGTTACATAACGTGTGTGTGTGTGTGTGCGTGCGTGCGTGTGTGTGTGTGTGTGTTACAGTGCAATAAAAAGTATGTTCCTGTGTGCGGCTCTAACGGAGACACATACCAGAATGAGTGTTTTCTTCGCCGAGCCGCCTGCAAGAAGCAGAGAGAAATAACTGTGGTGTCACATGGCCCTTGTTACCACGGTAACATTGCAAAACACACAGACCCACACATACCGTAATTTCCCAACTATAACTATATTAACCGCAGGTCAGTATTTTATGTAATTTTTAGAAATAAACTTGTCTATTAACCGCACTGTGTATTTACTGCAGTTATTCAATGTTACGTCATCAGTTTGGAGGCATTTTAATGTTTGGAAAAGAAGAAAAAAAATAGGTCGGACTTCAATATACCGGTATGCGCTACCTAGGCTACGTAAATTTTGGTAGGTTACTATTTGTTTGCTGTTTGCTAATCGTGTTATTAACAAGCCAAGTCGGCAACAAACAGCAAGACTAAAAAAAAATGGCGTTAATATATTTCTGTGCTTGCAGGAGATAAGCGAACATGCGTCAAGTTATGTGTGTTTTGTGCAACTTCCTAGTTGCTACTCAAAGTCTATATACTACTGCCAGAGGGGTTTACCTGGATTTGACTCAAAAACGGCAAATAATTTTCCTTTTCTGTTCTACATATATTTCCATGTTCAGTTCAGGTTGCTAGCGGTGGCAAGGCAGTAGGCCTCTTCAAGGTTGCCTATGACATTTGACCCTTTGTTCTACTCTCACCTGACTGTCTATGTATTTGCAATGTAAGATGTCCTTGAGTGTTTAGAAAGGCGTCCAAAATAAAAAATGTATATGTGTATGTATCTCTGGTTCGTTTTCCCATGCGTCTCTATTAAAATGGACCGGGCTGCTGGCAGCATTATGTGGTTCCTTCCGGGATCCACTTTATATCGGGCAATCACTTTTTGTCATGACACCGGCAATATGGAATATTGCATGCATTATCAGATCAGGAGTATATTCCTGAACCAGCGAAACAAAACCTCCTTCCTGCACAAATTTCGTACAGACTTTGAAATGCGGCTCCCGAATGTATGTGGATCCGAGAGGGCACCGAGACGGTTGTGGGCTGATCTTTGACCACGGGAGCATGCTGATGGGCTGCGGGCCAGCCCTCAACGTGCACTCTGCGGTCCTGACTCGGCAGCATGCTAGGTTTATTTAGAGACTGTTAATACATCTATCTTTTGGTGTCATCTACATGGTTTCTTTACTGTTCTCATGGTTACCTCAAAACCAGACACTTCCGTGACTGCAGTAGGTTTGCCTTTCACATGAGAGGCGGGCAATGCCAATTCCCATGTGAAAAGCCCTCTACCATGTCAGATTGTCCTACTACCATAGCAAAAAATTGGATGTATAATTATTAACCCCGGATTACCTTAAGAACAATAATAAAAATAGCCCAATGAGAGAAACAAAATGTAACCCTGCGTATAGACTGCACCCAAATATTAGCCGCAGAGCTGCCTACAGTTTGCAAAATCAATGTATTAACCGCGGCTAATAGCCGGGAAATGACGGTATACAACTTATACAGAAACATGTGCACGACAATGTCCAAACTTGTAGTGACCTCTCTGTCTGTCTCTCTGTGTCTCTCAGATGGTGGTTCAGGGTCCGCAGATGGAGGTAAATAGTTCTGTACCTAGCAGTCTGTCTACTGATGGAAAACAGAACATGAAAGACTCTGTAGATTACTTGTAAAGGCTGCCGCCCACTGAAGGCGTCGCCGCGCATTAAGTGATGCCAGGATTTGAGGACTAGTTCATTTTAACGGGGCGACGCCCACTGGCAGCGTCTGACGCCAGGGTTTAGTTAGAACATTGTGCTACTTCTTGAGCGTCAAGCCATAGAAATGCATTGCTTCCCCGTCTTTATATATTTTCTAGCATGTATTTTTAATATAATTTTTTGACACGCCGCCGAACGACGCTGCCAGTGGGCGGCGGCCTTAAGAGTCCAGCCAGTTCTCCACGTCAGTTTAAACTTGTCAGGTGCAACAAACAGGTAGAGACGAAATGTTAGCCGACCTTCTCTCTTGGTAGAGAAGGTCGGCTTTTCTTCCATTTGCTTGGTGAAATCTCACATTACAATATAGCTCAATACAGCACAGATACCTAGCCATCTTCCCTGGGACGAGGTGTGTTTTTGGTTGGGGTTCATTGAGGTGGAGAGGGACTAACATGACTAGGCTAATGCGGCCGGTCACTCACCTGTATGGTTACATTGTTCCAATGTGTGTGTGGTTCTGACAGATGACGAAGGCTCGGGTCGGGGCAAGAAAGGGTCAAAGTGTGGCAACTGTAAATTTGGAGCGGAGTGTGATGAAGACTCTGAAGACCTGCTGTGAGTACAAACACACACACACACACACACACACACACACACACACATAAACACACTTAAAATGGCTATATTCCTTGACATTCTATACTATACTAGTCTGTTAAATGATCTGTGTGTGTGTGTGTGTGTGTGTGTGTGTGTGTGTGTGTGTGTGTATGTGTATGTGTGCACACGCAGATGCATGTGTAACATTGTGTGTAACGGACACAATGACAACCCAGTGTGTGGGCGTGATGGTGTGACGTATGACACGCCCTGTCACGTCAAAGAAGCATCCTGTCTGAAGCAGGTCAAGATAGACATCAAGCATGTGGGCCGCTGCCAAGGTACGCACACACGCACGCACGCACACACGCACACACACACACACACACAGCAAAACTCAGCAAGCAACACATAATCATATAAACAAAGTTAACACATGCTTATTTTACTTGTACTAGTTTACTATTTATGAATCTATCGTTACTAGATATTAGTAAACTTAACATAATATGTTATTTTATTATTCTGGAGTCTCCTGTTAAAATTAGGGTTGTGCATTTTGGTAATTTTGACTGCTCGAGTACCCGAGCGAGCGAGTACCCGTACCTCGTATTCGGGGCGGGGTCCTGTGATCTTTTAGTTTATCCAAATGATCAATTGCAGAGGCTACACTTTTCCAAGTTTCAGAAAATGGTACTAATTCCATGTTAGTTTAACAGACTTGTTGACAGACGGAAAGAAGCCTATTGCTTCTTGGACCAAATGGCAGATAGGAAGGAACATATATTCCTTTTGATTGGTCAGACTGCATGTCAATCAAAACTACAGCGATGTTCAGTTGTTTGGTACTAGACTTTGATTGGAGTAAAATGTTACATCATCAGCATTATTTCATTCAATTGTGAGATTAATTTCATTAATACAAATATATTATTGCCTTGTCGTGATCATGAAAATGTGTTATCCATCATGGCTGTCACTGGCGAGTACCAGAGCACACGTACCCTTCTCTAGTTAAAATCTACATGCTCATTGTGACATGAACAAATCATATCTTCTTTGTGTTCAGATAAAAGCAGAAAAGATGACGGTGTCAAGAGCAAAACAGACGTCTTTGGTAAGCTAGCAATCACACACAGTACTAATAAAGTACTATCATAGTACCACAACTACAGTACCGTTGTAATATAAAACATGTACATACAGTGTACCACTGTAAAGCTACTATAATGGTCAATCATTGGGAAATGTGTTGTATAGCGGGTAAAAAGTCTAAACTATGCTACCACTTTAGCACTAAAATAGTACCTATTCATGTCTGAATTGGTCTCTATTTAACCAAATGATTTACTATTGCTTGTACTTAGTGCCTTTATGGTTGGCAGTATGTTATCAGTGGGAATTCCAATAAGTTGGTTTAAATAAAAGGTATTATTATTATGCTACCACAGTACTACAGTACTAACATAGTATAGGCCTGCCTATACTATACATGCAATAGACATGTCAGTTATTATTAAGATGGTGTGTCTGCTTTAAGGAGTGCCTAGTCCAGGCGAGGGGGAGGAGCTTGAAGACAGCCTCACCCCCTGTACAGAAGACTACGCCCAGTTCTGTGAACATGGCCAGTGTGAGATGAGACACAAGCTGCCCACCTGCAGGTAAACTGTGTGTGTGTGTGTGTGTGTGTGTGTGTGTGTGTGTGTGTGTGTGTGCATTTTAATGACTTGAGTATGTGCTGTGTGTTTATAGATAGATATGCTGCTGTATTTTCTCACTCTGTGTTTTGTGTGTGTGTGTGTGTGTGTGTAGGTGTGACTCAGGTTATGGAGGCTCTCAGTGCGACCAGCTGTTAGACTTCAACATCCTCTACGTTGTCCCTAGTGGCCAGAAGCTGCATTACGTCCTGATTGCAGCCATTATTGGAGCTATTCAGATTGCTGTTATCGTAGCTGTAGTCATGTGTTTTACAAGGTACTACTACTACTACTTCTTTTTTATCAAAGTAATTTTACTGCTACTAGCCTGTGCCATTGTGCCATTGCTTTAGAAAAAGTTAAATATAGCAGCACCAACAGTGTTGTACCTTTTCCGTCCACTAGGAGGTGCAACAGGACCAAACGTGGGCGGAGACAGAAGCAACACCTTGGTCATTTCCCCTCTGGAACGTCTTCCAGGATGATGTAGCCATTCTGTCTACTTTCTTTTTCAAAAACTTTTTTAAAAGCGGTTTTATTTTTTTGTATATTTTTTCTTTTTATGATAACTTTACCCCATGGGCAGACCACATTTTTATGATGCATCCTTTTGTGCCTCTGTTTTGTTTTGGAAGGAACCGTTAATTGTTTCTGATGGGGCCTTATTGATTTCTTTATTTTTGTTGTGCATTTTGTTTTTGTGTTTTTACTTCTGGGCACCAGCAGCTTTCACAGTTCACCTTATGAAGATTCTTTCCAATGGAGGTACGATTGTTATTTTGGGATCCTGCAATGGACCATGCATTGGTCTTTGAGCAACTCATCAATTTGATTGGACAGCTGGCTTCTTCCTGTCTCAACCCAGGCACATTGTTTTGGTTTTTGCTAAGACCTTATGACAAACATTCCCACCAGGAACACTTTAGATTCACATAATGTATTGAAGGTACGGCACAGACTGGAAAACGTTAAGCGGAATATTTCACCAGCCTCATGGACATCTCCTCGAATGAACTGGATCGCTCCACAGAATACAGTTCAAAACAAACTGATGTATGTCCCTCCCTGTGTGAGAAAGAGGCCTGATGTATCTGGGCCTGTCCAGATCAAAGGGGTATTTTACAAAGTGGATAATCCAGGATTAATGTCAGTCCATTTAATGAAGCAAATTGGAGATGTAGTATATTCATTAATATTATAGTAGGCCCTGTTAATAGGCATGCTTTGTAAAATACCCCCCCCCCCCCTTTTGCAGACTCCCAGTTTGATTTGTCTCTCAGTGAGTTGTGTGAGTGCGTGCATGCATGCGTGCGTGTATGGATTCAGATAAAATGCTTCAGCGTCCCGCATTTTGTATGAGATACACCTGCTTTTCTACTGCCAAAGTACAAGTTCACATGTACAGGAGCTTATTATTGTTTTATTACTGTTACCATAACAATGACGGACATTAATTTAAATTAGTTTGTTTGGTTTAGTTTTATTTTTTTATATAATTTGTAATGATGTAGGACATGTCAGTGTTGGCTGTTGTGATTAATGGATTAGCTATGATAAACTGAGTTTATATTCCTAAAAGCATCTTGGGGCCAAAATCGCCATTGACCAGCATTTCTTTATACGGTTCCTTAATGTTTCATGATCAACAGTAGAATATCTGGAACAAACCCTTATATGAATAAATAGAGCTGGGCGATATGGACCAAAAATAATATTCCAATATATTTAGGTTGAATACCAATACACAATATATATCGGTATTTTCTTTAAAGTGGGCTAAATCCTTCAAGCATAGAGAAAAAACAGGAAACCCGACGGAAATGTGACATTTTTAATCTTTAGCAACATTAATTGACGTGAAATTTCTCTGGTGGTCACTCGCTCCTGACTCCACTCAGGCCAAGTACAGGCATGGAGGGAGAGTTGAACAAATAGAAAAAGTAATGAATAAACGCATCATATAACTATATCGATATAAACGATACTGTCTTATCTTATATCGTTTGAAAAAATTCAGATATTCCGGTATATACCGGTATATCGCCCAGCCCTATGAATAAATTAGAACACCCTCCGTTCACTTAGGGGTGAAAGGCTAGCTTGTCTTGAAACAGCGCCCCCTTGAGGGGTTTTATATATTTGCTGTCAATGATAAGTGGAGGCCCATACCTGGTAACCAAGGATACTGTAAGTTAACTGGTGCCATCATTTGCTGCTCAGTCACATGTTGGTCCCGATCCTCTCAGATGAAGGAGAACTCTCCAGAACGATGCTTTGGGGAGTCCAGCTCAGATTTACCTCTAGATGTGGCATATTGCATGAGCCAGTCATGATGTTGTCTTAGAACAGTGATGTAGATTCAATAGAATTAAATGTGTTCCATTAGACGTCCTCATGTTACTGGTGTTACTCATTATTTGATGTACATGTTATGGAGAAACAAAAAAAATGTTTCCACATTCATATACAGTAAATTACATTACACGCCACGAAGGCAGAAAGGGTAGTCTGTATCAAGTTGAACTAGCACACTAACCAGGTAACCCTTCTAGGAGCTGCTTCACCAGAGAAACACCAAGGTTGGCGTGGGGCAGAGCAAAGAGAGAGATTTCAAAGATTTCTTAAGTGAAACAAAATTAAATCATTTAATTTGGTTTATTGCCTACCTTTTAATTCTGCTTGTAGCTGGTTATAGGTTAAACACACCCGGTATACACATATGTTCATTGTGGTCTCAATTGATTTGAACGTCACATACAAAATCATGAATGGCTGTGTTCATTGTTAAATTTCACAAGCCTTCCCCAACATCAGATGGTGTCTAATATCATAATTTTGACTGTCCAACCGCTGGAGTCAGAGGAAAGTGAAAATAAAACACTCATTGGGACGTTTAAAGCTACTATGCATTTTGTAGGGGTGGGGCTTAATTCTGACAGGTATAATTATAGGCAACAGCTGGTGGGACACATTTAGATGGCACGCATGTAGGCCTACCCTACACTCTCTCTCTGTCTCTCTCTCTGTCTGTCTGTACTGTACATACTGACCCACTCTACTGGTCATTCAACAGAGCAGATCTAGATCTTTGTAACTGAGCTCTATAGTCTTAAGTCTTACCATAGACATACACGTGTGTGTGTATTTGTGCATGTGCACGTGCGCAAACATGTTGAGAAAGCTGATGTACAAGAAGACCCACCCAACAGAACAGAAATGAAAATAAGTTAAGGTCAAATTGTCCTCATAACTACATTTCACATAAAGTTCACAAAATGCATATTCTACATATATAGGTTTCATATACGGTTTATGTACTCAGTTTCCCATAATGCACTGCGCTAACATTCTAATTTCATAGACTGTACTGTATGTTATTCTGGTGCATTTGGTTTCCTGTACACTAATTTAGGTTTCTTTAATTGGTGAAATTACTGAGGATTTGTTACATGATAAATTATAACGTTTTATAACATAACTTAGCTGAGCGTGCGTGCGACTCAAATATTTCAGGGATCGGGGAGAAGAACAACTGTCAGACGGAGGGCTGATTGATGATTGAGGATGAACAGAAAGGGGGTTTCCATTCCCTTAATACACCCTGCATCCCAGGCTGTAGAATCAGTTTACACACACTGTATTTATAGCTATTTGGTGTGTGTGTGTGTGTGTGTGTGTGTGTGTGTGTGTGTGTGTGTGTGTATGTACGTGTGTGTGGTGACACGGCACTCTCCTTAATGACAAACACACACATTATTCTGAAAAATTTACCAAAAAATACAAAATATAATCTGAATATCAAATTCATAATACTTTCCTTCATAAAACACTTTAGCAGGGACATGAAATTATTTTTAAATGATATTTTAAATTAAAGTCTAAAAATAAAATGTTGAGTTTTTCTGGCCATATTTACACATGTATTGCGAGCTACCAACCTGTTCTTTTAGGAAGTCATAAGTCAAAAACCACTAAAGAAGCTCTTTGTGGCCGAACATTATTAACAGCCGTAACCAGAGTGTTACAAATGACTGTGTAGCGACAATCACACATGTAAATGGAAATGTGTGACAATGAAAGTGGGGCAAAGATATGTTATGCCTGGTCAACAAATCATCACAATGTTCCTTAACCTGACAGGTCTACTGTCTTGCTGCCAATATGGAGCTCTACCTGCTCAACTCTCTCTCAGCCCTGTGCATCTTTTTCTGTCTGTCTGCAAAGCAAGCCTGTCTTTCCGTTTATCCCCCTCCCCGAAACCCCCCGCCCATAAAGGGCGTGGCTTCGGGCTTCATCTGACCAGGCTGTGGATCAGAAACCAGTTGTCGAGACGTCAGGCTGTCCTTCTCCCTCTCTCCTTCCCTCCGGCAGAGGCTTGTGCTCCTTCTTCCCTCCTCTCTGCTCCTCTCCTTTCTCCTCCTCCACTCTGCTCCTCTACTTCATCTTCACCTCTGTCATTTGTGGTTCTTCTCTGACCGGACCCAACAAAACCACAACTTCCACTGCCCCTTCTAAACCAGAATCGACTGGTTCTGACCCCTCACTACCAAACCGGACCAAACCGGTCACGACCAGACGCAGGTGACAGACAACCCCACTGTCGCACAAAAGCGCCCGTCTACCAAGCGGACGACCTACCACACAAGATGGCGGAGAAGCTAGCCGGCTGCGGGGGCGAGGCTGACGTTGGCAGCATCATGGCGTTGTTGGAGCGCGTGGCGGGCATAGTGGAGAGTGTCCAGGCCACGCAGCAGCGAATGGAGGAACGCCAGACTGAACTGGAGAGCACGGTGAAGACCATCCAGGCCGACGTGGTCAAGCTGACCGGTTGCCACGCGACGACCAGTGCCACCGTGGACCGGCTGCTGGAGAAGACCCGTAAGGTCAGCTGTCACATCAAGGACGTACGTGTGCGCGTGGAGAACCAGAACCTCCGGGTGAAGAAGGTGGAGGCCACGCAAGGCGATCTCCTCGCCAAGAACAAGTTCCGCGTCGTTATCTACCAGGTGAGAACAGCGCCGTCCGACTGGCTGTTCGATCGCTCCGACCAAATCAGATCAAATTTGTTATTGAGGTGGCCTGTTGTCTCAATCTGGTTTTCTTGGGTATTTTGTCCTGGTCTGATTGAGCTGTGTTATGTTCTATCTCCTTCTATGCATTTAACAAGAAGGTGAAGGTATAAGGGGGAACCTTTGCTTTTTAGAGTGTGGGCCTCAGTGAACTAAGGCCTGCATACACTCTTAGAATCTCAGATCAGAGTTAAATCTTACGCATAACCTAATAATGACAACATTTTTCTTTTGAACATAGCTACTTATAGTGCATACACAGAGATGTGTGTGTGTGTGAGTGCGGTGGTAATTTTAGCTCTAAGATTCATTGTAAACGTCAGCCCCGTAAAAGGTTACCACATCATGTAGAATAGCTTTTCCATTCAAATATTCTTTCAGAGTTTGTCGGTTATATTAGCACCTTTGGGTGTCGTCACTATTCCAAAGCAGCCATTTTTGATGCAGAAGATTAGCATGTGTCGTCATGTTGTCAGGCTGGAATCTGATTGGGTGAGAAACATTAAACTATGTAACAATAAAACCGGTGGCCATTTTTCTACTCAAAACATAGCTATTGATGTTGTCAACATGGTAATGCAGTAATGTAATCCAACTTGACAGTTAATATCTACTGTAACTTTACAATATTGGATGTGTTCTACATACAAATGGAATAGTTATTCTGATATGTAGTTATGCTGATAAGAGATCGTTCAGTTATGTGGCTTACAACTTATTTCCTTTAAATGAGGCCCACATTACTGAGAGTAGGCTAAGGGCTGCACAGATAGATGTGGAGTGCATTGCACGTGCATTTAAGAGTGTCTATTTGTCGAAGATGAAGTTAGCACTGAGTCAGGCCAGTCTGTCAGCAGCATGGCTCTGCTCTGCCCTGTAAGTGACCATGCCAGCTGAAAGCTGACGGAAGGTTTATTCTAAGTCTGAACTTCCACATGTCCTAATATAGTTCTGAGGTCTCACTCTTATAACCTCAGGGAGCGGGGGATAAAGGATTCTAAACTTTTTGCAACAGAATACATATGCGCATTGGCTACAGGTTCAATAAACTCTAAAAGATTTATCTCCACCAAGCTAACAGTCCCAGGACAGACATTCTGAACAGCCAAACATAATTTTATGTCAGGCGTAAAAATAGATTTCAGCTTTACCTTCCCATTTTAATGCCTATTTTGAATATGTGGAAGACCTACATGTCCAAAGTATGTAAGAACATGCTGTTTTCTGCAGGCAGTTTTTATTTAAACAGTGGTCTGATTAACTGCTGTATTGAACCTTAGTTCTGCAAAGCAGAATGGCCTGTAGAATGTTTACAGAATAAAAGTATGGTAAAATAACATTTATTATTATTATTACCAGATTTAACAACCAAGTAGCCTACTTTACTGTACATGTGGATGGTCACAGATCAGCTGTTCATGACCATTACCATCACATTTATTTGAATATTTTATTCATAAATAATATAATTAATAATAATTTAATTAGAAAAAAATGTATTAATTGTCCAGATGCCAAAGTTGCAGAAACTTTACTTGCGTCCATTCACTAGTCAGTTAGATCAGGGTTTCTCAAACCTTTCAGCTTGCAACCCCCAAAACAACAGTACCAGACTCACGTCCCCTGCTATCTCCAGAGGTGGTAGAAGAATAACAGCAATATTATTATTTGATGGTATATTAATATAGGCTAGTAGCAGAATACATCAAAGTAATGTATAAACTGTACTACTACTAATTTGTATCATTTTAAATGGTTATTTCATTTCTGAAAATCACCTTGTTAAATCACCTCTGTGTCTTGCGACCCCCCTGGGGGTCCCAACCCCCAGTTTGAGAACCACAGAGTTAGGTAACCAGCAGGTTTCCTTCACCTTTTAACAAAACCCAGTTGGGACTGGCTTGGGAAAACCCAGAGGGATTGATTCCAAGCCAAAGGGTCTTGGGTTTGATCGCCGACATGTTTGGCTTGCTTGAGCAGTACTGTATGCCTAACATCTATTGTACCTGCTCCTGGTTACATGCAATGGAGCCACAGAAAAATCACTCCTTAGATGATAGTTTCCTTCTAGACTATGGATGAATCCTTTAAGTCAGGGTTCCCCAATCCTGGTCCTAGAGGACCACTGCCCTGCATGTTTTAGATGTCTCCCTGCTCCAACACACCTGATTCTAATGAATTGGTCATTATAACGAGCTATTCATTTGAATCAGGTGTGTTGGAGCAGGGAGACATCTTAAACATGCAGGGCAGTGGCCCTCTAGCACCAGGATTGGGGACCACTGTGTGAAGTGCAGATACCTTGACCATGGTTTGGGCATCACACTATAATGTACTGTACTGTATATATTTCACAGGTAACATTTTTAACACGATAACGGGTGATTATGTAAGAGAATTGTGCAATAATGACAATAATACTTGATGAAAAATGAAAACAACAGTTTGGTTACTAAACTATATAGAAGGATGTGGTTGTAAAGTCCACAATAGAGTAGAATATTGGTTGGGTAGCTCAGTGTATGTGTGTGTGTGCACTTGAGTTTAATGTGATGCATGGTGAGGGAGAGGGGAAGGGGTTAAACTTGTCCTCCATAAAGCTTCCCGGAGAGAGATCATGTTAGTGCTGTTCTGCAAGTGCACTTGCGGACAAACTTGCGGTTTTCTGTTTAGTCATAAACGATAGCCCACTGTACCTTCTAAGTTAGCCAGAATTCATATGAACCGAATGCTTAGGTCCAGCTCAAATATCAGATGACGTTTGCTAACCTAACTCCATGCTGAAAACTAAAGGCTGCCTTTATGTTTAGCATCAATGTGAGCTTCACCAACAGGTGCAGTTTAATTTTAGACAACCAGGGTCTCCAAGGCTACAGTCAGACCACTGGTGACACACTTTCATCCGAGCTGGGAAAGAATTTCAAGAGCTTAATTCAAAGAAAAGATGTCCATTTGCAATTTAACAACAGTGGACCTATTTGGTATTATAATTAACACAGCAAAGCAAATGTCAATAATAAAAGTTAATACAACAATTAGGCCTATGTTATAGCCTGAATAAGGCTATAGCCTGAGCATGTACATGAAGCAATGTGTTGCTATTGATATTATTTCTATTTTAGGACTATTTAGTATGTACCACTGTAGATGGTAATGTTTTATTATTTGATAATTTGTTTGTCTATTTCTTATAGTTTTAGTTTGATTTATTAGTGAAACCTTCAGCTTCATGCAGTGGTTTCTATTGACTATCCATTCTACAGCAAACCCCTTATGTCCTCATAATCATGACCGTTATCAAGTTCTCCTGACAGCTCGTTATGAGTTGCTCAGCGTCTGCTGAGGTTCTGTTCTGGTCCTGACCCGGCACTGTCTTCCTCCTTCCCCAGGGCGACCAGGAAGTGAAGTCCATTGCAGGTGGACAAGACCCAGCAGACCCCAGCAGGACTGGCTCCAGAGCCGACGTGGAGCCGGACAAGTTTGAGCTCCCCCCTGAGTCAGACGAGGAGTACATGGTGGTGGAGGAGGCCGACAACTCCTCTGCGACGCGTGCCAAGAAGACAGGCCTGACGCGCATCGAGAGCTTCAAGGCCACCTTCTCCAAGGAGAACATCAGCAAGACCCGCGAGAACCTGGGCAGCAAGGTGGGCAAGCTAGGCGAGCGCATTGTGACCGCCGAGAGGCGCGAGAAGATCCGCCAGTCCGGCGAGCGGCTGAAGCACTCCGGCGAGCGTCTGAAAGAGAGCATCGCCAAGAGCGTCCCGAGCAAACTCAAGAAGGAGAGGACGGTGGCCGAGGGCCAGGAGGGGGCAGAGGGAGCCACTGAAGGGGCCACGCCCATTCCCCCTCCCAAAGGGCGGAAGGTAACCCCCGACGTCGCCAAGGAAGCCACCGACGAGGGAGGCGCCAAAGCAGAGGTGCCCATGTACGACATGAAACAGCTGTCGTAAACCGTCAGCGGCCATGTCGATTTTTTTTTTTTGGACTCATGAGACCACAAAGAGAATAAGGAAAGGGCAAATGTTTTTAGTGTCGAGTTGCTAAAGTGGAAGATGAATAGAAATATGGTCTAAACTGACAGGACGGGACACAGCGGGACAATAACACAAGTCCAGAGGTTGTTGAGCTTCTGGGAGACACAGATCTTTGTTCTGGGCAATTTACCCTACAATGTATTAAATAAAAAAGTATATATTTGACTTTTTGTTTACTTTGAGGAATGCAAAACCACCTAACGGACCATAAGCACACGATAGAGGGAAATGGGTCAGATCTCTCCCTAAGGCCAGCATCGTCATATTAATGCTTATACAGTTCCTGTCCTGGACAAGATCAAAATGTGGGTGACATCTTTGTTGAATTAGAGATTGGAGTTATGGGTTTACAGAAAGTCTTGCTCTGTTAAATGGCTGATCAGAAGGAAAGCAAGTGTTTTGCATTCTGTTAAAACGATCTGGTGTGAATAACCTAATAGCTAAACACCGTTTGCCAGGATATAGGCTAGCTGGTCTGATTGTTTTTCATTTGGTCATCTTAATATTTTCTTTAGTTAGCATGTTTAAAAATTAGTACCTAAACATATAGTGGTAGTAACATTAATTCTGAGAAAACTGACTTTTTTTGTAATGGAACATTAATTGAACCTGCAGGTTTCAATTCAGCTGAAACTGAAGTCAATTAAATAGTGTAGCCTATTTTGTGTTTTCATATTTGATACACAGGTCGTAGCAATATATCTTGTCATTTTAATTTTTAGTAAATAACAGATTTCTTTAGTGTTTGTTGGTCAGTAGGCCTATAGTGATTGAATCTGCATGAGTGCCATTTTTAATGAATATTAGACAGTGGTAGGCTATATGCTTGTTTCAGAGTAAAGATCATTTTTGTTTATTACCCTTAAAGAAATTATGCACATTGTGTTTCTGCTTGTTGTTGAAATCATCAAGTCTCTTGAAAACATTGCTGTAGATATTTATTTAATGTTGTTTAAGAATCATGATTAACATGGTTTCAATAAGTCTCAGTTTTATAAAATGTCATGTTTAGGCGTATATACTGTATTTGTTATTATTATGTAAATATAGTCCAAAACTATATTTATATTAGCTTGACATATGAGTTAGCATTTTATAATAAGAGAAAAGTAGTCATAGGCTATATAAGAAAGTTTATATAATACTACTGGCATACAGTAGTCATCTATTGTAATATCACACATTAAAACTTAGATATACTGCAAAAGCTAACTTCTGTCTCACCACAAAACCCAACATAATACAATATTTTAAGTAGTATTTTATGACTATCAATCCTAATTACGATAAAACATGTTGAGAGTTTGATAATATTTATACAAATGTTATCTTAACCCCAAAGACCAGGGGATGTTGGATAGATTTAAACAACTTTAAATCAAATCTAATAAAAGCATTTAAATGTTAAATTATTTGCATGGAAAAGTTCAAAGTTCATCAATCAAACATGTAATAATAATCTGATTTAAAGTTCATATAATGATTCATTTCAGTTCAAATGTAATAGAGAAATATATGTATGCAGAAAGCCCTTCTATATCTCACCCCCCCACACACACACACACACATTTGTGTACATAGTAACAAGCAGGCAGACACACACACAAGATGTTATACTGCCACATATGCCCTATCCAGTGAAATAGCATACCAGTGTAAAGATGTACATAACATTACTGGACACAGGTCATTTGCAGTCACACAGCAGGGCAGTGCCTCTCAGCGTCCAGTGGTCGGGCTGCTGGGTAGTGCGCAGCTCTAGGGAGAAGACGTAGGTGAGGTCAGTTCTCCTGGGCTTCTTGTAGACCGGACAGCAGTACAGACTCACTGTGGCTCCGCCTACATGGCGCTTAGAGTCGGCCATATTGGCTGTACTGACAGCATAGACATGGACCACAGGGAGAGGTGTAAACAAGACCTGAGGAGAAGAGTCATGAATGAGAATCAAATAACACAAACCACAAAAGCTTATTTATTAATAGCAAACCTACGGAATCAATTTACATTGTAATAATTATCTTGTTATCACGAGAAAATTGTGTTGTTTTCTCGTGATAACTAATTAATGATCTCGTTATCTCAGGATAACTGTGTTGTTTTCTTGTGATAATGACATATTTTCAACATCTTTATTAGGCGTCAGGTTTTTACAAAAAAAGATAATAAATAAATAAAAATCTCTGGGTCTATTAATTTAATTCTGATTATGCATTAATGCCCGCTTATTCAATATGAATTAGAGAATTAGAGACATACATTATTGTGTTATTGATTAGTTAGAAGAGTCCACTTAAATCTGTATAATGCAGTGGTGCACTTCGATAAGCCATGTGGTTTAGTTTTATTTACAGTTGGAATCTTTTTACAGTTTTATTACAATGGAATCTCACGCAAGGCCAACATTAGCTTTTCCAAAATGTTTTGTCTTACAAATTGCAAATTTGCAAATTGCTTAGCCAGAAAGTTTTGGAAATAATGTTTTATTTATAGTCAGTTTTCTCGTTATCACGAGAAAACTGACTCAAAATAAAATGTAAATTGATGGCACTTTAGGGCTTCTGTACGAACCATATACAGTAGCTGTTAGATAAATGTAAATACAATCATGAACAATCAAGAACATCTTTGGAAGGGGTGTAGATGTTATTATTATTAAAATGATTATAAAGACAAACTAAAACTTAATTTAATAAAAAACAATCTCACTACAACACAAAACGAAACAATCTAAAATAATTCCCTCTAGGTTCCACTATCAGTGTTATTTTGTAACAGATTCTGTACATTACTGCCAATCAAATATATGTACTGTATCTATCCAAATAGTTCTATGGTATCTATACAAGTTTCTGTTTTTCTGTATGTGTGTCAATACAAAACTGAATGAACAGTAAACACACACACACACACCTTGGGTGGGGATTCCGTGAGTTTAGCGTGACGTTTGTCCCACCCCGCACCATCCAGGTAAAGGCCGTAGACATAAACTCCGCCCACATCCTCCGGGGGTGGAGCCGAAACGTCCTCTCTCATCATCTTGGTGACATTGTTGCTAAGGACGACGGTGTCCAAGGCCCAGCCCTTAGACAGGTTGGCACGAGTTGTCTCCTGACGCATGGCTGTCAAGAAACCCTGTCCACGCATGCACGCACACACACATCCATAATGTAGAAAAGGTGCGTCTGTCTGACTGAACGTAAGTTGTTCTAGTAAAAGGGTTATGTAATAAAACTATAAGGCTGTAATATTAGTAGGTTTGTCATTCTCACGAACGCTTGCTAACTTCGAGCTCAAATCAAAACAAACTCCCTCAGAAGCTTCTCACATCCAAATCAAACATGCCATTTCTGCATATGGACAGCATGTAATCTAATGAAGGCTCTTATGCTCTATTTAGTCTATATTCTAAACTACTATATGATTCTAGAAGCTATGGAGGAGCAGGAGTCGTTTCTCTATGACCAGTGGTTATGATGATCACTCGAGTACGGATGCGTTTACAGTATGTTAATCAGGTTCACACCCAGAGCACACTCACCTGCGGGTTGAAGAAGCCCGTGAGCCAGAACTGGTATGGGCGCCCGGCCGTCACCCAGGTTCTGAACTGCAGGTTGCGGTCCAGCAGCTCGCTGAACCAGAAGCCCAGCGTGGACGAGTCCCAACTGATGCTGAGCCAGCGTGACGGTATCCGGGCGTCGAACATGCAGTCTAGAGCGTCCCGCAGTGACTCAGACATGATGATTGTACCTTAGGGAGAGAGACGTTGGCACACGCAGGGGGAGAGAGAGAGAGAGAGAGAGATATGTTGATAGAGAGAGAGACAGAGAGACATTGGCACACACAGGGAGAGCGAGAGATATATATGTTGATAGAGACATTGATAGAGGGACATAGAGAGAGAAACACTAGCTGTGTTTACATGGACCCTTTAATTCCAATTGGAATTGGGTTAAAGGCCCAACCTGAAAGAAAATGCTACATATAAACACCACAATCAGAAGAGAAAGACCGAACCCAATAGAAATTTCATTCCGAAGCAGAGAGGTAGTATAACCCGTTCCACGACCCGATTGAAAGAAAAATTCTACCATGTAAACGGTTAAACCAGATTACTTCCTGGTTGTGTTACATATATACTGTGACTGAGACAATTAAAGACAGAGAGAGTCCGCATGCAGTTACTGTGTGTGTGTGTGTGTGTGTGTGTGTGTGTGTGTGTGTGTGTGTGTGTGTGTGTGTGTGTGTGTGTGTGTGTGTGTGAGGTCCTTGCTGACCATCGATGGCCAGCTGGAGGTCAGTGAGCGTGCTCCGTACGGCGCTGATGACTCGCTGCATGCGGTCCAACTCCTGCCTGAGGAAGATGTTCATTGGCTGCAGGAGACCCATCTTCTGCAGCTGACCTTTGACCTGCCAGTGCCAATGACATAAGCGTAAAGCAGCATCTAAAAATGTACATGTCAAAGCCGAGGCGATCTGATTGGCTACCTCGTGTGGGACGTAGTCAGGTGGTAGCTTCTCCAGCATCTCACTGGCCATTTTCTGTACAGTTGCCTCACGAGTCTCTCCAGCCCCGCCCCCACTGTCTTTTGGTTGGATGTTGATGATGGTGCTGAGCGTCTCATTGGCCAGATTGGACTGGTAGGTGATGTCAGCGTTAGGGTGGAGCCCAAACACCTGGACAGGAAACAGGAAGTGAAAACGTTTATTGGTTAACTCTAGATTAATTGTAGATATTAATCTACTTATTTGGCGATGGTTAGCATAATATGCATGTTAAGGTGAGAGAAAATGTAATTAGTTTACGTTCATGATGGGAAATACAGTAGATTTGGGTTAGCCATAGTTAGAATAAAGCAAGGAATGTTAAAAAACTCAAATGTATTAGCTAACATTAGAAAATGTGGAGATTTAGATTAGAGCAGTGTATTAGAATAAATCAAATTAGATTGAATCATATAATTATTAAAATATTTTGATCTTAAAT
>JAODUE010042131.1:0-19337 GCA_027564755.1 Amblyopsis hoosieri | reverse complement strand
TCCATGAATATCACAAACAGGATTGGTGACAAAGCGCAGCCCTGGCGGAGACCAACCCCCACCTGAAACGAGTCTGACTTACTGCCGAGAATCCGTACACAGCTATCGCTTTGGACATACAGGGATTGGATTGCCCTTAAAAGGGACCCCCTCACCATATACTCCCGCAGCACCTCCCACAGTATCTCCCGGGGGACCTGGTCATACGCCTTCTCCAGATTCACAAAACACATGTAGACCGGAAGGGCATACTCCTAGGCCCCCTCCAGCAATTGCAATTTTCTACAGGTCAGTTCTATAATTCCATATGAGTTCTTGTTTTTGTTGGTTTGTTCTGTTTGAAAAACACATCTTTGATATTGAATATTGACATGAAAACATACAGTATGGAAAGTTATATAAAAAAATTAAACTAGTACCAGATCCCATGAAAACACCTTTCAATACAGCAATCTAATATTTTATTTTTCAGGCAGATAATAGTGTAGCTGAGCCACCATTTAAGATTATGTGATTATTTCAAGGTCCTGTGTATATGTGTTTCCAGATGTAACTGATTATCTATTTCATTACCCAAACGGGCCATGTGGTTTAATGTTCCATGCCAAAACCTAACGGATAGGTTGCCCGGGGATTATGCTACTATTACATTAGAGAATGTTTACTACCAAGGACTTCACTTTTAAGCCAAACAATTATCCTTGCCCTATAGTCTACACTTGGTTAACCTCAGAGACAGTATTTTCTCTTTGTTGAAATGGTGCGGCATAGTTTAAGTTTGCAGTAGGAAATCTGGAGTTGGATTTGGAATAGGTCCACAGCTTCCAAAGAAAACCACTTTGATGGCAAACCATTTGTATTACACTGCAAAATAATATCATCAAATGTAGCACAAACATTATAATACAAACATTTTAATATATAATTTCTACATTCAGAACATATGGGGAATATTACTTAGAAGTGAAGAAGACACATGGTTTTGTTGTCTCTTGTCCCATTTAACATGACTGGACAAAGACCTCATAAATCAATGAGGACTTGTGAGGATGGTACCATGTAAGATACAGCTGTTAGCAATAAAAAAAAAAAAAGGATATGTCTTGTGTTGGCAGGTTACAGTCAGTTGGAACTATGCTAGAGTACATGACCCTGAAAGGCCTCCTATACATTCAGAGGTTTACATTTCACCCTTTGCAATTATTAGGTATGCAACCAGAAAAATACAACAAAACTGCAATATACACCACCAGGGCACATTCCATAGCTATTGGAAGTAAAGAAAACAGTTCAGTTTTTAAACAATGAAAGCTATATTTTGCAGCTCTATAACAGCTACAGTAACACAAATAAGTACGTGCTGCACAGTAATTCCTTAATAAACTATTAATACATTTATTAATCGTTTAAAGCGTTAAATGCTTCACATTCAAATGCCATGTGCAACATAAAGCATTGCAGATGATCTTAAACTGCAGTAATGAGCTATTTGAGCTACATAGCACCATATGGTCACCATTTGTAGTTGTAGTAAAATGGTACCTTATCAGATCCAGAAAATCAACAATGAAATGTTGCATACTGTGTCTGATTGCAGAAAATGTTCAGATGATAATGGTTAGTGTTTGACAGTAACTAGACACAGACATCCTTAGACAACATGATGTGACAAGAGTCTATAGATGATGTCAATGGTAACGGATAGGAAAAGGTCTAGTCCTACAAAAAACGTATTTTAATTGATTATTACAGCAGGAATATACTAATATGTGTTGTTAGAGCAGTGGTCCACCAGACAATGGGACAATGCTTGTACACATTAGTTTCTAGACCATAATAATCCACCGCGTATGTTTCACATAGTTTTGATGGGAACAAATGGAGGCATGTGGTCTGCCTACAGCAAAGGTAATGGCTGACTGCCACTCGTTACGTTCTTTGAACCAGAGTTAAATGTAGGAGGACTTGGACGAGATCGACACTGTGCCCCAAATAAGGCCGAGTCAGTAAAGATTTCTCTCCCACACAGAGCAAAGCCCAGACTCCCCCTGGCCACGAAGTTGGAAACTTCTGATTTGGTCCGCATCTGTATTCAGTGAAAATCTGCGACTGTTTGAACCTCATAGGGTAATGTTGATTGTGGCAAAGGCATAAAGTGTTAAGTCGAATCAAACCCAAGGTGTTTCCTGTTATTGCCAATTCCTCAGCTCACCATGGTGACACAAACATCCAACTTGCATGCACTGTGTATGTGTGTTGTGCAATCTGCTCTTTTTCCCTCACATCTAGATGATGGCTTTGATTGATTCCATCAAACCACGTGTCAGCCCCAGACATTTCAGCTATAACATTCCTTGGCCATCTGTCAATCATCATCAGCAGAAGCCAAGCTCAGTGAACACAGATCACCATGATGCGCTGAGTGAATGGGGAAGGGAGGGGGGGGTGGGGGGGGGGTGTCTGCAGCTGGAAAGTAAAACGCCAGCTGTGTGTGTGTGTGTATGCGTGTGTGTGTGTGTGTGTGTGTGTGTGTGTGGACCGGATCACCGTGGGTATGGCTCACTTCCATGTTCATACTCAAAAGTGCAAAACCAGTTGCTGGTTTTAATGCTGAGATCAGATCGGTGTATTTTTTGACTTAGTTAAGCCGTGGAAAAAATGAAGCCGTGGAAAATAATTGTAACTATAATTCACAATGCTGATTGTTCAGACTGAGTGCTTTTAAAACAGGCCACTGATGAACACAGACCAGCTAAACATTACAACCAGTAGGCTAATTCATGTTGTGGCAGGTCAGTGTATATCAAAGGCCAAATACTGTAAGCTATTTATTCATGTGTGCACAGAGCACAGCATAGAAGAGGACGTGACACGTACAAAATGTCTGTATGGAAACTGGGAAGCACTGAGAAAACACGCTGTTTTCCAGGTGCTGGCTTAAAAGGTAGATAACAGATGTTCATCTCTATGGAAACATCTAGGTTTCCAGCTAGCTCATTAAATAAAATAAGTACAAATAAAAAGCCATGACAAAAAGAGGGGAAGCTGAAATAATACATGTTTTAATACTAGTGTCGGTCTCCATGGTTTTGAGAATCATACATTCATATTCACACATGAAGGCCCAAAGCCATAAAACACTCACGCTTTCTTTCCACAGATGGCCCCCTGGTACCAATTACGACACGTACTGAAGTACTTCTTCTTTGTCCCCATGACTTGTTGGAGAGCGCAGACATTGGGTCTGAGATAGAGCAGGATTTTACATGTTAAAAAACAAAAGACAAATTTCTCAGAAACCCCTGCTGGGCAAAACACTCCAAAACAATGAATCATTTGACAACCATGTGTCAGAAAACGCTTGGCAAATATGAACACCAATATCACCAGTAGCACTCCAGCATGATATAGGTGTTTCTTTAAGTAACATAATGTCCAGATGCAACATTAGGTATAATGGACATTAGGTATTTTACCATTAAGCATTCACAATTCACAAATAGTGTAAATGTAGTGTAAAATATTACAGGGCTAATACATTTGAACATAATTCATGTAAATGTTATAAAACATGAATATATCAGGCATATCTGTTTCTGATTATAGGTAGGCTATATCAGATTATATGCATAATGCAGTAGAACAATAATGGATTGATATTTTTAAATCATAGCTACATTAATTGATAATCATTCAAATCAATCAATCAATCAATTAATCAATCAAACAATCAATCAAATCAATGAATACACTCACCCTTCTTTTGTTGGAATGTTAGTATTAGTTTATGGCTACGTTAACTTAATTGAGTCTCAATCAAATCAATCAATGAATCAATCAAAAGCCTTGATGCACTCACCCCTCTTTTCTTGCCCTGATGCGACTGTGGGACACGATCTTGTCATAAGCAGAGGCATCGGCCCCGCTGAAGGCAGACAGCACGCAGAGTGCAAAGGCAACTACAGAAAGGAGCTTCATTGTTAAGCTTCCCGCCAGTGCAGACCCGGGTGATGGGAGACCGTAGGAGAGGAAGCTTATATAGCCTCTCACCCTTGCTCTGGGAGGAAGGCAAAACATCAGGACCACCCAGACCTCCCCTAGACCATGTTTCTAGCTATGCTAAGAGCCTATAGGAGCTCTCAAGTGTCATATTGCTGTGGGATTATTACTGCACAGTCCATTTGGTCCACATTTGGTTGGTATTAAGGTACATCTTGTTTCCACTGTATTTAGTTACAGGCCTGTCTAAGCATGTATAGCCAACAGTCTGTAGGCCAAATTCAATCTATTTGCTGAAGTTTGACGATTTTTTTACTATTGTGGCCTGTTTTGAACATTCATAATGTGCTTGGGCCATCACAGATATAAAAGTGCACATAATAAGCTGCTGTAACCTATATAAAGTGAACATATTAGCTGGCTCTATATACTGTAAAAGGAGAATCAAAAAGTGACTTGCGATAGTGATAAGAATTGCCATTGTTTATTGTGAGACAGACTTGTTGAGACACGTGCCATCTGTCTATTCGTAGTGAAATAAAAACCAAACCAATAAAGGAATAACACATACCGTTTGCCTTTACTTACAGTACTGACACTGCAAAGGTGAACTAATACAGAATGCAGTTTGCCTCATCTAGTGGTGGAAGTAAGTACAGCAGCCTTATAGCAAATACTATATGCATGATATAAGTTACATTATTTAAAAAACAAATAAACATACAAAAAATGTCTTTCAATTTCTCTGGGGTCCTGTCCATTGTGGGATTTGTTCTGAAGCAGCCCCTAAAATGTATTTTCATATATAGTTGTACATATAGGCCTAATGGAAAGGACGTAAAATCTATCAAAATGTGTTATTTGTCAAGATTGCTAATAGTATATGTCTCATATGTTTGTGTTAGACCATGAATGAATATGTCTATTGCAATTTTCTCAAAATATACTAATTCAGATACAAAGGAATGGTTGACAATGACAGAGAAAATTGGCCTACAGTGTACTGATAAATGTAGGGTGGCTCATAGTAAAGTCCCTGACCACTTTTCTTACAGTAAATATTTGCCCTTTGAACTGCCCATTGAGAGTCAGAATGGTAATCAATGGTGGGAAACAGGGTCCAGGTTGAACACACATGAACAAACTAAATCCTTCATTCCATCGCTCCTTGGAGAATTGGAACGATTGGCATGCAGCATGGAACTGGTCTGAAGTTTCAAGGACATCACATTGTTCAAATGAACATTGAGCATTAATACAAAGCAGCTAACTCATCAAAGCTGCGTTACCTAAACCACTGCTCTTGCACATAATGTTCACCTTGCTTGGGCCAACCATATGTTTTAAATGTGAACCTTCAACTCATCTCTTCCTGGCAAGTGGTCCATGTTCCACAGAGCATAAAAGATGCAATGATAATAAATGAATCAAGCTGGAACAGACATAAAGTGAGAGGTGGTAGTCTGGACACATGCATGTATAACAAACACACTTGTTCTACAGCTGTTTTGAAGGAAAGTAAGGTCAGGGCATTAGCTATGAATACAGTAGGCTATGTATAGTAAGAACGTAATAATAATAGTGTGGCGCTGATTGTGAAGTTCTGGGCCAATGGCAATGTTTAAAATACCAATGTGACCTATATTAACCAATGCTGATACTGATGTTGGTGAAATTATCCTGCTGACATTTTCTTTCACTTTTTTTCACAAACCACATGTGCATGGGACCCATTACTCTCTTACGCCACCTGGTGCCGGTGTACGTCCGATATATCAGTAAATCCATCATAAATGAGCCTTCCATTCCAACATAAGCTATGCACTATAAAATCATTTCATTACTGTATATAATACTCATATAACAAATAGGCTACAGTATCTTCTTCTGAAGTGTCTCAAAAGAGACAAAAAAAAGTGTATACATTGCAGCAGAAATGTTTATTAAATCAAATTAATATGAGTAATAATCTGGTATAGGTATCTTGGGTGACACCTACAGTAAGAAAATGGTACTGCTGTTAAGGGTACAGGGGCCATCACTGGTGTACTGTACCACTGTAATTTCATGGAATGTTTTTTCCCAGAAATGTCACAATGTATTACCAGAATGTAAATAAACCAGGAAAAACAACTGCAAATGGAAATTCATTGAAATGTAGTCATGGAAACCTCCATCCCACATCTGTTCATCATTTCTGTCCATATGAAACCTTAAGGATACAGAAAGCAGGCAAAATTGATGGGTCAAGCCTGTCTATATGCACCAAGACTAGACGCAGCTGCTCTCCAAAAACAAATAAATCACTTGTTTTGCTGCACAAATGTAGTTAAACACTGGCAATATAATAACCAGTGAATTATTTGTGTTTTCATGTGTGTTCCTCGTCTGCATTATATGGCATGCACAAACTAAACGTTCAAGCTCATTGTTTATGTTTTGAAACACAACTGTGCATGTACATAGCTGTCCACATGGGGGGAGGAGTAGAGAGAGGTGTCACCACTCAGGTCTGTCAGTGTGGGAGGGACATGCACCTTGTTGTTTTGCTGTTTCCAACCCACAAGTACTGTTAGCTGCAAACATACTGTATCTCTCAAGTAGACCACCACCAGGCAGGTGCTCATATACATATACATATATACATTATACATACATTATACATATATAATATTGTAAACATGACAACTGTTTTCTATGTAGAGCTAGTGCAGTAATGGTGTCCTGAGCAGATAATGATATCACACTTCCTCTGTGTGTTGGAATGCCAGCTTCTCTGTTCTTTGTTTACAAAGCCAGTCTGGCCACGCATGTGTGCGCGTGTGTGTGTGTGTGTGTGTGTGTGTGTGTGTGCGTGTGTGTGTGCATGTGTGCATGCGTGCGCTCGTGTGTGTGTGTGGCCCACAAAGCATTTGTTTTGGTCTGAGATGTTGGTGCTCTGGTGTGACACCTAGTGGTAGATATTCACATACTGTAGATCCACTCTAAGAATTGTAAGATGTGTACATGAGTTGGACATGTATCGCCTTCCCCATCTATGACAGTGTATATCAGTTAGAAAGAACGCAAATAGTGTTTGAAAGTGAGTTGTTCACAGTGACACACAGCTGCTACTGTACCATAGATTAATCCTGGTCCACACAGGGGTTTTGGCTTAATGTGGCTGATAATACTTGGTATCAGGTGTGGGTGTGTGTTTTTATGGCTGAGTTATAGAGTCACTCTAACCAGACACATAAACAGGTTTTCGTGATTACAGGAAGAAAGTTTACTCCTCATCGGTATCACTTCCAGGTTGCTGTGAAATAGGCCTTTACACAGTGTAATGTATCGTGTAGTGTAACAGTTATGTGTTATAGATACTGTGGTGTTATTTCCAGGCACCCAGGCAAGTAGATCCTCCATTCCACTGGGGCCCTGCCAGTTGGGCTCTGTGGAGGCCACATGTTGCAAGTCGAGAAGCAGCAGAAACTTGACGAAGGGCTTCTGGCTAGACAGGCCATAGCGGTGGAGCGTGGAGAAGAGCAGAGAGAGGAGATTTCCTGCCCAGTGGTGTCTCCTCCAACCTGGGAAGAGAGCAGACAGTGTGGCTGGACAACAAACTAAAGAAAAACAAAGACAAAGGTGACTGTACAGTACTGTGTGACATAACCATCACCTGACACCAGTCAAAGCACTGGAGTAATTGCCATGGGTTACTCTTTATGGACAAAGAAGGCAATATCCACTTGTATAACATCTTGGCTGTACAGGACAAACGTCTGAAGTGGATAAACATTTCAGCAGCACTCCCTGTCCTAAATGTCTTTCAAATATGTTTTCCATATCCCATCTCATCTTCCCTCTGAGATTTGATATAACATCTGCCAGACATGTGTGGTTGGAGATGGATGTTCATGTAAGCCTAACCGTGTTGTGGCCAAATGCATCCCCATTACAGTGCAATAGAGTATAGACAATTGGATGATGACCTAATTTGTCAAGTATAACCTTATTTTTGAGTGTTTATTTTCAGTAGTTGGAAATAAGTAAACAAGATGTGAGCCTACGAGTGCAGCGTGGCTACAGGGGAGGAGTAGGGAGACGTGCTAATACAGCTATGCATACAGGTGGATGGGCCAGTGAAACAAACTGATTTCTGTTTACCTGTATGACTGACACAAAGAGGAGCATATAGGCTAGGTGGCTTCTGCTATGCATGTGGCTAATCTGTGAAAATGATGAAAGTGTGAATATAGCAAAACAGATGTTTGGGTTTCTTAATAAATTAGATAAGAAAGGTAGCCTTACATTTTGTATGCATAATTGCATATTGTAGGTGTTTGATTATTTATATTTATTGAATGCCTTTCTTTTTATAATTATATTTTTTCTACGCAGTCTTTTTTGGTCTAGTATGTGGTGTTTTGTTTTGATTATTCATCGCAGAGATGTTTGGGATTAACATTTTTGTTCTTTGTCCAATGTTACCATTCCAACAAACCATCACGCATCGGGTGATATTAGTTATGTCTTGCATTCCCACAATGCTAACTGACACAATGCTTTTTTAAGTGCAAAACTCTGCACCTGTTCTGTGAGTGATCCACTATACTGGGCCCTCTTTTACTATACATCTGAATACATGTCTTACCTTTATACAGTAAACTATGTATTACTTCTTCAATTTAATATGATTACCTTGATATAATAATTGCCTTGCCCAGAAAGGAAAAAAGACAATGCTATGTTGTGAACAGTGGCGAGTCGACTCCTGGATGCCTGCTCCTCAGTATTATGACAAGATGTGAGAAACTCTTCAATACAGGAAATGTATAATATAACATGAAAGTAAATTATACACAGTTCTGTAAGACAATTTCATGAGTCAAATAGACCACTATTTGTCTCAGTTTTTACACCCTTTTAAAAGAGTCTTTGATTATGTTCTGGCCCGCCATATAATGGTCGACGAAGGAATTGTCCTGAGGCCAAACTATCTTGCCTGCCCATATACAGTAGTGTACAAACCTGGCAGTCCTGGGATAACTTCTTCCATTTTTTTGTGGAGTTTGTCCTTGTCCAACTGTTGGATGGGTGTTGTTAATATCTGTGTGAGATGTGCGGTGAAGACACATTGTATTTTTAATGTGATTAGCCTACTATGATGAAAGTTAACACTTTTCACTTAACTAGAAGTGTGCTACATTGTAATGATAATACATAATGGTTTTGTTGATAGTGCCCTTTTAATGTCTTGGCTTTACTTGAAAGTAACTCTTGACTTTGTCAGTCATTTCAAAGCTACTGCAGATACATCTCTACGCCACTAGAGGGCAGTCACATTCTCACATGAGTTGTTCATTTCACATGATTTTATTTTTTCAGCGCCCACACAGAATGGTAAACTAGCAGATCATGAGTAGATATTTGCTGAATTTGACAAAAAGTAAATGTATTTTAATTGCTGACTACATCTTTAAGTTACTAATTTGGACTATGGCATCTCTAACCGCTCAATGATGCCTGTACTTATTTTCTCATTAAAGTGTTTTTATTTACCTGAATCTGTTTTTGTGGGGTTCTTGCATTTGGGTTCAGTTCCTCAGAAGGCCTACAGTACATGGACTTGGTCTTGGTGTTGATATAGTGTACCAATGAATGTAGTAGACTACTTGTGATCCTCATCATAGTTAGCTTAACCAGCCAATGAAATTGCTATATTCACGTAAAATCAACAAGTCTATAGCTGCAGTAGTGTTATTGACACCTGAAATTAGACTGTAATGACTGTTACAGTAAAAATACTGCATGTGACCGTATTTTTTTATATAAAGGGCAATGCAAAATTAGATCTTGCAAATACATTTCTCTCATGATGACAAATCTCAGATGCTAAATTGTGACGGTTGAAATCTCACTCCCTGTTCTTCAATATGAATTACTCCAACTCAGGAGGTGGGTTTACAGGTTAAAAACTGGCCGTTTTAACACACTGGAAAATGAAATGCTGCATTGTGCTGTTTCAGACCTAAATTGGATTACATTATGTAATCACGTTCCACCATATAGCAGTAGGAGAAAACGTTTGAGTTTTGGAAAATAAAAAACCCTACACTGAAAAGTTTAACAAAGAAAGATGTAAAAAAATGTTATGTCGGTGAGCAATATGTGCAAACACAGACAGAAATATTACAGGCAGTAGATTATTTTTATTAGGACATAATATTAACTTAATGCATTTGCATAGAGATAACCCTGCTACATTTTAATTTATAAGTAAGTGTAAAGGTAGATCAATACAAATATTCAATATAAATTACATTGTAATAGATGGTCTATATGGAAACTATATTTTCTTTTCTTTTCAGCACGTCCAGGGTGCCATCACACCATCAGCATGTTCCTCAAAATAATGTACAGTATATACATCTATAACATATTTACCTTTGTTGTGGACTAATGTGACTCATATTCTGGATTGTTCATTTAACAGAGATTCAATATAAATGTGATATGAACGTGATATTATAGCGCTGCATGAAATGTTGCCTTCTCTCAAACATAACCTTGAAGCTTATTGGTATGATTCAATTCCCTCTTTGCCAGGGCTGCTGTCAAAAAGGTCTATTTATCTTCTTTTTCATTTAGGAGCTGTCTAGGCCTAGGGCCTTGCCTTTGCAGTCTGCTACGGCTGTAGCCTATATATAATTGGCCCCTGTCAGTTACAGAGAGCTGCATGCCTGCACCCATTGTTCTATTGTCCTGTACTGATTTCAACACGTCAGATGTGACTTGTTATGCATGTCATTAGTAAGACACTACAGACTGGCTGTGTATGGACACAGCATAGTGTTATAAATAGTGCAGCATAATGACACATTCTTCCTGTCAATCTCAAGCTTCCAGCTAGTCAGAGGATGGCAGTATCAATATGAACATATAACATCTAAGAGGGTACAGGGCTACTCTGATACTCTGCACATGGAAAGATCAGCTGTGTGGAGTGCATACTAATGTGGAATCACTCAATGTATACACATTGCAATTATACATCATAACAAAAAAGTGTTTAAAATGCATTATGCTTTTTTTATTTTTTATTATCAAATCTTAATTTATGCCTAAATATAAATCCTCTACTATGTTAATGTTGGACTGTTTTCTTACAAGGCAATTTGTGATATAATTGGTATTGGCCTGATATGAGTCTATCAGACTCATATCTGACAGAGAGAGCACTGAGCAAGCGTGGACACAGCAGGATAACAGGAAATAAGACAATGACACAGAGAGGAAAGTAAGAGGATTCCAGTATGTTAGCCTTTCAGAGAACTTTTAGATCAGTTTTGATTAGATTAATTTTGTCATGAGGAGATGAAAACTGACACATACTGCTGCATTGCATGGCAGTGGTCGACGTACAAAGAGCACTGATACAGTACTATGCTCAACACCGTTCAGACACAGTCGCCTGCATATAGCCAATTGTGACCAAGTAAAACATCCCAAGAGTATTAGAAATGCACACGAATCTGTTTTAAACAATAGTCAAGAGGTTGGAGGTTACTGGTGAAAGCTGCCTATACATAATAATGCCAATAGATGGAGACAAAGTATTTCAAAACATTTTCTTTCGATATGGCTTGGTTTTATGCATGGTTTTAACCAGTAAAAACATATCTTGCAAAGTATTGGTGATGCAAGGAAAGGGCTTTTTATATTAAAACGCCAGCTAAATAACATTGATGTTCGATCAACAAAGAACACGCAACGTAGGCCTATGTGTCTATTAAACGTTGTCATAATCCGGTCATACAAAGGTGAAGGATACATTGTTGTTATTTAAATGAAATTAAACTGGTGTACATATCAGGTATTCCATATAGGCTATTCACCTCTTTCAATCTGTCCAGGCGCAGTTTGGTCTCTTCAGAGTGACAAAGCCCCCCTCCATTGAAAAGCCGCCAAATGCATTCCACCACAGAAACCAACCAATCACACGAAAAGAGGGTGTAACTCCGGGGTTCCCAGAGTATGAAGTTTACAGTGGGTTATCTTTGTATAGCTGCTGCGAGAGAATGGTGCACCTTAGTACGCAGCGGTGCTATATTTTCAACTCAGTTTTCATATGCATGCTGCAACTTTAACTACAGCACATAATTGATTAAGGTTTATGTGCAAAGTTCAAAGCGTGTTGTTTGTGGCTTCACACACTACAAATGGCTTGGATTAATTCGCCGCATCTGCATGTGACTGGCTCTGTTTTTATTCTGGTTGCAGTGATTCTGACAGGTGGTGCTTTTGCACAGCTTTTTGACAGCTATGGATTATCGTATGCCTTGAGGTCCGAACTATCAGAGGATGCGATATTGGTTGCCAACAATGGAATACGTGTGCCTTTCGGGAGATCCGTATTTATTGATCCGATCAACGATTTAGTCATCCAAGTTCAGCCGGGGGACCGATGCAGTATTACTGTTCTGGACCATGACCCCTTGTCTCAAAGACCCGGACACCTGTCTCCGAAAAAGTTTCCTTGCGAATTTGGTCCAAATGACGTGAAATATTCCCACTTTGGCTCCAGGAGTCCCCCGAGGGATAGAGTGAGGTTACAACTCAGGTACGACACCCAAACGGATACAATTATCATACCTTTTATGATGGAGGTGGAGGTAATCTTCACACAGTTTGAAGTGCTAACCAAAAACATGCCACTGTTGGTAGACAAACTACTCGGCACAAGTAACCCAATAGATAGACGAATTCTAGAGTTTACCTTCGATAGAAGCGCACAACAATGCAAAATAGCCCCTCTTTCCAGCGGCAGCGCACTACCCAGGTATGGAAAACTTGTAGACGAGGGAAACCTTGGAAAGATGTTTCACTGTGATGAGTTTATTAGAATGAATATCCGTTATCAGCACACCTTTGCATTTAAATCACCCAACCGAGATTATATTCCTATGCTTGTGGAATTACAAGATAAAGAGGACAATTTGCTGAAACAGGAATTTTTCAAAATTTTGGTAAGAATCAAAGATGGAAATGAAAACACTCCTCCTAAACCCAGCTTTGTAGCAATGATGATGATGGAAGTTGACCAGTTTGTAATGACGGCCATAACCTCTGACATGCTGGCTGCAGAGGACATTGAGTCCAATTCAGATTATTTAATTTTTAACATCACATCCCCCCTGTCCTTTGAGGAGGGCTACATTGTGAGCACGGACGACAGGAATCTGCCAATAACTTCATTTTACCAAGGAGACCTCATAGACTTGAAAATAGCCTACAAACCCCCCGCCGTGGACTCAGACACTGAGCGTATTTTCCAGATTGAGTTTGAGGTCGTTGACACAGAGGGAGCCGTGTCCGACCCTTTTGCTTTCATGATTGTTGTCAAGCCCATGAACACATTGGCTCCTGTGGTGACCAGGAACACTGGTCAGTTGCTGTACGAGGGCCAGTCTAGGCCCCTGTCCAGCTCACATAATCTGCAAATCAGTGACGAGGACAATTTGGATAAAGTGAGCGTGACTGTAATCGCCGGCCTGCGCCACGGTGAGCTAGCCGTTCTGGGCTCGAGGAAGTTCTTCACATCAGCCGACCTGGACGCAGGCGCGGTCATTTACAAGCATGACGGCAGCGACACTTACAGCGATAACATTATTTTCAGGATGACGGATGGCAAAAATGAGGTGGAGTTCCTGTTTCCGATCACCGTTGTACCGACCGACGACGAGCCTCCAATCATCAACGCCAACACCGGTTTGGTTCTGTTGAAAAATCAAATGGCGCCAATCTCCCCCTTGGCGCTCAGTGCGGCCGACGTCGACTCTGAGGACTCCACCATTAGATTCACGTTGGAGGCTTCCTTCTCCGCTATTGGCCAGGTGCTGCTGCGCCAGTCAGAGGCCCCCGAGGATCCGTCAACGTGGAAGTTCAACGCAGAGGACGAACTATACGAGAAGGTAGTGACAGAGTGGCTGCAGCAGGATATCATAGATGGGAAGCTGTTTTACAAGCACATCGGCCCCCATAGCCCCAGCACGGTCATAGATCAGTTTGTGTTCAGGGTCCAAGACGACAATGACCCGCCAAACCAGTCAGGAGAGAGCTCTTTCATTATTAAGGTTCTCCCAGTTGATGACTTGCCTCCTGAGCTCTATCTGGGCACTACTCTGCAAATGACGGTGCATGAGTACCAGCTCACTCACTTCCGCAAGAGGTTTCTGCATTATACCGACCTGGACTCAGATGATAGGGATCTCAAATACACTATTGTTCAGCCACCAATAGATACTGATGAAAACAGCCCCAGTGTGTTGGGATCTATTGTTTTAACTGAACAGCCCAACACTGAAATCACAACATTCACTCAAGCACAGATTAACCACCATAAAATATCTTACAAACCCCCTGACCTGGAGCTTGGAATTACCACTCATGTGTTGCAGTTTAGGTACACTGTGGAAGATACCTCAGGAAATAACATAGCAGGGGTGTTCACCATCGTTCTGCAGCCAGTGGACAACAAGCCACCGCAGATAACAAACACTGGTTTCATTCTGTTTGAACGTGGCACACATGTTATTACGAGTGCTGAACTGGACACCTCGGACACAGACACTGAATACAAAAAAATATCCTTTACCATTACACAGCTGCCGCTACATGGCCACATTAAGTTAACATTGACCCGCATGAAAAAAGGTGACACTTTTACTCTTGATGATATACGAAATGGCAGAATTTCTTACATTAACAATGGGGCCGAATCAACGGTAGATTCAATACAAATAGACGTCAGTGATGGAGTACACCTTGTCCCAGTTACGATCAAGATAACCGTGAAGCCTGTTGATGACGAGACACCAACCCTAACTCTCCCAGCTGGCACAATCGGCTCCTATATTGATGTCCTAGAAAATGGGGCGACAGAAATCACGACAAATGTTATCCAGGGCAGGGATGAGGATACGGATGACCTGCGTTTGACTTTCATAGTGGAAGACCTGCCTGTTTATGGCAATATCCTTGTGAATGGTGTCCCCTCATCTAGATTCACCCAGGCTGACATTATAAATGGCCTGGTTGTCTACGCACACACCAGTGGAGAGATAGGCCTTGCTACAAAAGAGGACTTCTTCAATCTCACCCTGACTGACATGTCAGACGAATGGACTGTTGGGGGAAATAAGGTCACAGGTGTTAGGGTTCATGTTACCATTCTTCCTTTGGACAGCCAGGCTCCTGAGGTCTTTGTAGGGCTGCAGTTTGTGGTTGTGGAAGGGGAGAAGAATGTTGTTGAGATGCTTCACATAAGTGCTAATGACATTGACACGCCCAGCGATGACCTCCTTTGCACAATAATTGTGCAGCCGACTTCTGGCTATGTGGAAAACATTTCCCCAGCCCCAGGCTCCGAGAAGTCCAGATCTGGGACAGCTATTAGTGCTTTCACCATTAAGGACATCCGACAAAACCACATTTACTATGTTCAAAGTATTCACAAAGGTGTTGAGCCAGTGGAAGACAGGTTTACTTTCAGGTGCTCTGATGGAATCAACTTCTCAGATAAACGGTTTTTCCCTATTTCCATAGTCCCTTCTAATGATGAAAAGCCAGAAATATACATGAGAGAGTTTGTAGTAATGGAAGGCATGAATGTAGTAATAGACACACCTATTTTGAATGGCGCTGATGCAGATATCCCTGCTGATGAGTTGACATTTATTGTATCCAGACCTCCCAAGCATGGATACATATTAAATCAACTCTCAACAGGTACTGTACCCGTCACTAATTTCACCTTGGATCAGATCAGAGAAGCCTCCAACATTGTGTATGAACACGATGGCTCAGAGACCACTGAGGACAATTTTGATGTCATTCTCACAGATGGAAAGTACAGTGTGAAGAAAACAGTGATAGTTATGATTATTCCTGTGGACGATGAAACCCCGCGAATGACAATCAACGATGGTCTAGAAATTGAGATAGGTGATGTGAAAGTAATTACCAATAATGTTTTAAAAGCTACTGACCTGGACTCGGAAGACAGCACGCTGATGTATATTGTCCGCTATGGGCCTGGTCAGGGATATTTGCAAAAGACAACACCTTATGGTACTTTACAAAATATAACCGTCGGAATGAACTTCACACAAAATGAGGTGGACCAGGGATCCATTGTATACATCCATAATGGACAAGAAGGGATTCGGGACCTTGTCAAGTTCGATGTGACAGATGGCATAAACCCTCTGATAGACAGATACTTCTATGTCACGGTGGGTGGCATTGACCTCATCTTCCCTGACGTGGTTAGCAAAGGTGTGTCGCTGAAAGAAGGTGGCAGAGTGACGTTGACCACTGACCTGCTCAGCACGAGTGACCTGAACAGCCCGGACGAACACTTGGTCTTCACCGTCACCAGGGCCCCCACGAGGGGCCATCTAGAGTGCACCGACGGCCCCGGGATGCCCATCACATCCTTCACCCAGCTGCAGCTGGCTGGCAACAAGGTGTACTACATCCACACAGCAGACGACGAAGTGAAGATGGATAGCTTTGAATTTGAGGTAACCGATGGCTACAACCCGGTGTTCCGCACGTTTCGGATATCAATCACGGATGTGGACAATAAAAAACCTGTCCTGACGGTACACAGACTTGTGGTGACTGAGGGAGAAAACAAGCTGGTCACACCTTTTGAGCTAACGGTGGAGGATAGAGACACAGTAGACCAGCTCTTGAAATTCACAGTCACTCAGATCCCTGTTCACGGTCGTCTGCTCTTCAATAACACCAGGCCTGTCACCTCTTTCACCAAACAGGACCTGAATGAGAACATGATCACTTACAAGCACGACGGCACAGAAAGTTCTGAGGACAGCTTCTCCTTCACAGTCACTGATGGCAGCCATACAGACTTCTATGTGTTCCCAGATACGGTGTTTGAGACCCGAAAGCCACAGACGATGAAAATTTCTATCCTCTCGGTAGATAATGGAATACCGCAGATTGTGGTGAATAAGGGCGCACCCACATTGAGGGTTTTGGAAACGGGTCACCTAGGCTTCACAATCACGAGCAAGACCCTGAAGGCTGAGGATAGAGACAGTCTACAAGATTCTGTGACCTTTAGGGTCACGGTGGTACCAGAGCATGGTTACCTAATCAACCGTGGCAAAGGAAACGCAACCATTACTGTATTCACCCAAGGTAAACAAGATTACATTAAATTGTATTGTTATGCTGTTTATTACTGTATGCTACATTAGATTTGTAATGTACTGTACAATTTTCACTTTGAAGATCGTTAGGCCCCCACCAAAGGTTTCAATCCCACTAATGCACAAACTCATTATACATTTACTGAGGTGTAGAAATAGCTGAAGTCCAAATACAAAGGTTTTTGTGTTCGCACAAGGGACTACCTATTTACAAAGATGAAGAATGCATGTACCTCAGGCTGGACAGATTTCACAACTGCAGTGTAATTTATTCATACAGCAACCTAATGCATTTTTACGTGTGAGAGAATGAATGGCATTTTGTTATTTCATACAGCAACCTAATGCATTTTTACGTGTGAGAGAATGAATGGCACTTTGCATAGACCACAGTCATGTTTTCTCACATGAGCATATAAGGACTGTAGACGTGAAATTATAATTTGTGAACATGCAAATGTACCGGAGGGAGGGAGGCACAGATTTGCAAACAGAATTACTTACATTTTTGTGCAAAATGGGCCACAGGAAGACTAAGTCAACACTACATTTCACGGCAGCAAGATCAGTGTACGTTCAATCTCCATGTACGTCCCACTTGTATTTACAGAGTCATTTTCTGAGCCACTAGCCTCTAGAGACCCTTTAAATATTTCAGAGGTCCTCACAGGGGTAGACAGACAGTAAATAAGGCTACTATCCCTCGAGGTATTGGGACATTGTGGTTAGGCATTTTTATGAGCCAGCACCTTTAAAGGGAAATGTTTTGAAATTAAATATTAAAGATAAACCAAGGGCTATAAACTTAACACTCATCCTGATCCAGGCCTATAAAGCAAGCATTCTAGTAGTACTCTATTAAGCTGGGTAAGACAAATGACATATGATGTCGTTTCTCCAGTCTGGCTGTTCTTTACCTTCACTGTCCTTCAGTTTTCTGATAGATGTGGGTCATTGTAACTTGGCAGTTATTCTAAAGTTATTATTTTTTCTTTTTTTCTATTATTCTAAAGTTCATGTGACTACACACTTTTTCATGTCTTATGTCTTGCTTGCTAGATTTAGCTTAAATGCGATTTTTAGACATGTAGTTATGTAACAGAACAGCAAAATAAATATATTCAAACATGTAAAGGCTATCATCTAATCTTCCTCTATCATATTATTTTCTTTTTCAGCTGAAATTGATGAAATGAGCATATGCTATGTTCTTAAGGATGGAATCAATGCCACAAGTGATATCTTCCATTTCTCCATTGAAGACAATGGTAAGTTAATATAGAATGTAGAATGGAGAATGTACCGATATATATCATGTATCGGTATTCAACAAAAATATATTAAAATATTATTTTTGGTCCATATCGTCCAGCCCTATTGTGAAGCAAAGTATAGTATTACGGCTTTGTTGATACAAGCGTTTGCCACTTTGTTTATGTTAGGGGAGACCGGGTATGATTGTCACATTTATACCTTACTTTCTGTGTTTTACTCGTGATGAATTTAAGTATTATATTTAATAATTAATAACTAATTAATAAACTATTTATAAATCATTCATAACCCTTTAAATGGGTAGTCTTATTGTAAAGTGGTATCGATAAGGATAGCTAAAACAAGAATAGGTCAGAAAATGGAAACATATTGCATTTAAACCTAAAATAAATGGTTACCTTTTCCTTACAGAAAAAATGCTGAATTTTAATTAATCTCTTGCTTGCTGAGACTAATTTGATTAATTGCTACTAATGGAAGTACACTTGACTGTCAGTACTGTTGTATCCATTAACATCTGTAATCTTGAATAGTAATTGTCACAGAGAATTTCTTGAAGTATTGCTGGAATGGGGTCTGGATGCACAAAGGGCATCTGTTTACTTTCTGACATCCGCACTCAGGTCTCCAATACCTCATCATAACCGTTCATTATTTAGGTAACGGTACATGAGCGATTTGTTTATAGACAATAGACAAGAAACAGAAGAATGCTTTCTCTTTTTTGCAGGAAAGAGAGGAATAGCTCTGTGATTGTATCATTGTATTGCCGGCTTTGAGGGACTGAAGCTTAATAGATTTTAACCATTTCTCCATTCTTTATGTTTACTGGTCGAGGATTCA
>JAODUE010042120.1:1863-19337 GCA_027564755.1 Amblyopsis hoosieri | reverse complement strand
CCTGGTCCACAGGCTACTGGACAGTGTCTTGCTGCAAGATTTGCTTTGCAAGCTAAAAACCTGCTAAGTGTAATTATTATGACTTTTTGATTATTGGTGGCCACAGAATCATTGTTAACTTGCACACAAACACACTCACTCACTATATCTACTATCCAAACTACTCAAAAACCCACAAAGTTGTGACATGCCACTCAAACTTGTATATGTGATGGAGATCGTCCGCCCCCCTCTGGGAATCGAACCCAGATCCCCCACGCAGAGAGCGGACGCTCCTACAAGGCAGGCCAAAAACCCATGGGCCCTGGCCTGCATCGCCAGAGGGTCCTATGAGGTGTCGGAGAGTGAGGATTAACACCGCACAGCTACCTGCTGGCCACCGTTACATATAGTCTACCCCTCTCTCGATTTTAGTAGCTACACCTGTGTGCATCCAACTTCCCTATGTGCAAATTAAGTTACATCCATGCTTATTTTGAATTAAAGTGTGCAGAACCATTTTAACCCTTGTGGTGTTCATGTCTTTCTTACTCAGCCAATGTTTCTGCAAACATTGGCTGCTGGTCTGGTGGACCTCACCCCATTTTTGGCCTTTTAAATCAATACAGCAATTAGGTAAAACTACTTCAGGATGTTTACTTAGTTCTAATTACAAGCAATAAAGGCAGCATTATGGTAAATAGATGTGTTTTTTTATTATTATTTTTTTACAGTTTTTGTTTAGGAAATTATTTAATATAGTAGGCCTACTGCCCAATTAATATTTTAGTTAATTATGGTATTTTAGCATTTTTGTCTCTAATTCAAATTCAAAGTTGAAACGAATTATTATGAACGAAACAATTCAGGATCAACAGAGAAATTCACAGGAACAGCTGAAGAGAGCCTGGACGTGTGAGAGGATGGATGACATGCAGGACTGTTGGCTTTCCTTCAGTCACACAGTACAGTACGGCAGTCAAATTACTGTAAGACGAGAGCTTTGCATTGCATATTGAAATTGAATATGTGCACCGTGTTAACGTAACTCACATTATTGCACCCATCTATCTACTTTGAACGTCATGTTGATAATGCCTTCTATTCCGGCCTCTAGTTCATCATGCTCCTGTACAGCTGATACACCTTTAGGAGTCCCCGTCAAAATGAGGTCGCCCTCCTCCAAGGTTATAATCTCGCTGATGTAGCTGATGAGGTAAGGAATGGAGAAAATCATCTGTGAGGTGCAGCCGTCCTGCCGAAGCTGGTCATTCACCTTCAGCCATAGCTTTACGTTTCCTGGGTCAGGAATCCGTTCTTTTGGAATAAACTCACTGATGGGGCAAGAGGTGTTGAAAGCTTTGGCAAGTGTCCATGGTAGACCCTTGGCCTTGCACTCGTCCTGGATATCCCGAGCCGTCATGTCCAAGCAAAGAGCATAGCCTGAAACGTGGTCCATTGCAGAAGCCTGTGGAATGGCTGTGCCTCCTTTCCCAATGACAACCCCTAATTCTACTTCATGGTGCAGGTTACTGGAGTAGAAGGGCACCAGAATAGGGGAGCCTTCTTTCACATATGCAGAAGGTGGTTTTAAAAACAGGACAGGCTCAGTGGGGACGGCATTCTTCAGTTCTTTTGCGTGGTCTGCATAATTCCTTCCAACACAGATTATCTTCCTCCCCCACTGCCAAAATTGAGATACGTTTCGAGCAGTCATTGTAATATTGCATAAAGTTACCTGCCGATTCAATTTATGCCTGTGTCAATCCTGTTTCACACCTGCCAGAACGACCTTTGCCCAGAACGTCACCCAAGTGTCAAAACTACGGCGTGTCGGGAAGGTAAAAAAGTTAAACCACCAAATTACATAACATACCACATAACCACAACGCATGTGTTTCACTACCATTGACAAATACACTACTACAATGATGCATTTAAAAGCAAAATTATTTAAAACATCATGCTGCTTTCAGGAACGCACCACAACTCCCGGTACTGTTGTTTTTCAGCAACGCTTTCACGCGTTCACAGGCTACACCCCCGCAGTTGATTGGTGGAGACTGGAAGGTCAAAGTTAAATGGGGGCGGAACAGTGCGCACAACTTTATGTGTTTCCGAGACCAGCTAGGTAGGACTACACACAGTCAGCTGTTATGTTATTCCGTTGTATTGCTGCGAGTGCTTACACTCTTGGATACGTTGGAGCTGCAAGAACGTTGAAATTCGGTACGTTACTACCGTACTTTTGTTTTAATTGTCACTCATTTGATTTTGTTAGAGCCGCAGGTAGTCTACTACACTGTTATAACATAAGCTTGTAGGCTATCGAAATTGTCCGTCTAATTACGACTGATACCTCCAGAGCACATCTGTCGACTCTGTCCTGATATAACATTTTAAAAGCTACAGTAGACATAACTTCGCAACATTTCCGTTGTGACTCCTCAGTAGGTTATGTGCTGGTACTGTACGCATAACTTTTATTTTAACCGTGTTTTAGGGCTGAGCGATACCTAGCCTTGGCTATCATATCCTGGTGGTTCAGTTTTGATAATCGAATCATTGCGATGTAGCGTTAGTGAATATTTTACAGGAAAGCAGCAACAGCGATGCACCAGTCAGCACGCATGGCAGACAGAAAACTACTGTAGCCAAATTTTGAGCTATTTCGACAAAATAGACGTCCTTTTATACACAATACAAATGTAAACGCTTTCACTATTGTGATGCATCAACTTAAATTCACTGTAGAAAATACAGATACTGTATGTATGTATCTCTATATCGATAAACATCATATGGGCATAATTTGGTCAGTGGTATTGCTTGCTTGTTAATATCAACTAACGATTTGTATGCTTCCCTATAGCACCTGTGAAAGCCCACACCCAATCAGCTGCACTTCAGACACCACTAAGACAATCAGCCCTGTTTGAACAAAGAAATATGAAGATAGAACTCATCCCAGCACTCAGTGACAATTATATGTACCTTCTGATTGATGTGGACTCTAAAGAAGCAGCTGTTGTTGACCCAGTTGAGCCAGTAAAGGTAACATATAAATGTTATGGACATTTAAATAAGATATTTTATCCAACAGTTATGTGATGTGATGATCTGACAGTAGAACATTGTTTTTTCTTGACAGGTTATAGAGGCAATCAGAAAGCATGGCGTGAGGCTCACAACTGTCTTGACCACTCATCACCACTGGTAGGTAAAACAACCCAAATGCCCCAAGATGAGAAATACTGCAGGGTTTGACTTTACACCTTTCTGTCCATATAGGGATCATGCTGGTGGAAATGAGAAAATGGTGAGAATGATGCCTGGCCTAAAGGTGTATGGAGGAGATGACCGAGTTGATGCCCTTACAAAGAAAGTCACTCACTCCAACACTATAAAAGTAAGACAGCAATGACTATTTAAGCCTTAATGCCTTTTTGGCTTTTACAGTGACCTGTAACAAAACTGCATGTTGTTATTATTATTTTTTGTGTGTGTTTTTGTTCAAGGTTGGTTCACTTACTGTTAAATGCCTGTTTACACCATGTCACACGACTGGTCACATCTGTTACTATGTGACAAAAGACAACAGCACTGAGCCTCCAGCTGTCTTCACAGGTATCACTAATCAGGTTGGCCATATCTGATAAAGCATGAATTCATACACAATTATTGTTAACTGGTAGTATGATTTGTGTTAACAGTTCAAATCTGATACTACATGCTACATAGATGGGCCATCTTTAATTTCCTTTTGTTTTGTGCAGGGGACACATTATTTGTTGCTGGTTGTGGCAAATTCTTTGAAGGTACCGCAGAGCAGATGTACCGGGCTTTGATAGAAATCTTGGGATGCCTGCCCCCTGAAACGGTAAGTAAACCACTAGATTATAGTACATTTAAAAGCAGCTAAAGTAAGTAGCCAAACCAACATGAGACTAGGTTAGAAGCATTCATTCAAGCAAGATTAGAGAGCAGCTTTTGTAAAATTTTAGTATTATATTTAGTATTTTTGATTTAGTAATCTAGTGTATTAGATCTACTATTTATCGTAGTCTCAGTCTTTATTATATTTACATGATATTGTCCTTATTACCCATTGTTGTCATCTGGATGACTTGCTGACTGTTGGGTTTTATTGGACTATGCTGTTCCTACGTTTCAGAGTGTTTACTGTGGTCATGAGTACACAGTCAGCAATCTGAAATTTGCTATTCATGTGGAACCAGACAATGATGTGATTCAGAAGAAACTGGCATGGGCAAAGGTATTTGATCCATCAAGTTACATGCAAGTGATTCTTTGCTTTTTAGACCATGGTCTTTTAATTTGATGTGAATTATGACAACATCTAAATATTATTCAATTTCAGGAGAAATGCAGCAAAGGGGAACCTACAATACCCTCAACCCTGGCAGATGAATTCACATTTAATCCTTTTATGAGAGTGAAGTATGTATAATTTAGTAACTGTTACTTTAGTAACTGTTAACTGTTACTTAAGTGTTATTGCAGACATCAAATTATTCATACAACATTGTTATAATGGCCTTGGAACATGTGCGATTGTAATAATAACCCTTTTAATCTTAGAGAGAAGTCTGTACAAGACCACGTGCAACAGATGGACCCTGTTACTACTATGAGAAGTCTCCGGAAAGAAAAAGATGGCTTCAAGGTTCCCAAGGAGTAATATCAACGATCTTATGCTACAGTATCTGAGCTTATGATTGTTTTACAATTTTGTATGCTACTGCAATTTACTTTTAGTAGAAGGCACATATCTCTTTATATTTTAAAAGTTAAAATATAATCTCACCTAATACAGTAAATCTGGCATTTGTTTATGCCATTTTCAGATCAAAATTACCTAACCCTAAATCTGTAGCATGTTGGACATATATTTGTATTTATTTTGTTGTTTTTATTTTTACCTATAATTCTAATTAATATATGGGTCTTAATTTAATTGATTGAAAGACAGAATTGTTATTTAGTTAAATATCAATTGTTTAGTATGTAATGTTGATGTATAAAGTACTATATTTCGGTCAATGGTAAAATGTTTGAAAATTATACCAAAAACATAAAGCCCTGTAAGTAAATTGCATAATATATTTAATAAGCTATGTACAAATATGATTATTTTGTTTCCTACATTTGTGTATTATATATCTTATGAGATGTTTATAAATAATAATTTGTTTTAAATGCTTGTGATAGGCTTACTTTTGGTAGCAGATTTACTCTGGAGTGAATAATGTACTACTGTCACTATCTTAAGTTACAATTGATAGTTTAGTTTGTCAATAACTTGCAAATTCAAGGTCGAGGTCGTTGCATGGTATCCTTGTGTGTGGCCTTGTGTGCCTGCTACACAATAAACCACGTTGATTGTTGTAAATAAAGTTTGTTCAATTGACCTCTTACTGTTATTTTTTATTTGTAGTTACAAATTTCCTGTGCGATGACGTCACGATTACTTCCCTGTCTTGTGAGCTGAACACATTTCCAGGGAGTTGCAGCTATAGGTTGCAGAGGGAAACGACATATTCGTAAAGGTAGTTTAAATGTTGCTTAAAATAGCATGTCTATTATTTTCATGGTATTTTGTTTCTAGAACAACCGTTAAGAATAACGAAGTAACATCACACGTTAGCACTTTAGGCTAGCCTGTTATCAACTAGAGTGAATCTGTCATCTGGCTGGGTCAATATAATTTCAAATAAACCATTTTTACATTGATGAAAGTAAAGGAAATCTATCCTTTTAAGTAGACTGCTACTGTTGTGTCGCCCACTCTTGTGCGCATGCGTATAAGAGGTGTCATGAAGGTAAAGGTGATATCCATTCTGGAGGACAATTACATGTACTTAGTTATTGAAGAGCTAAGTAAAGAAGCCATTGCTGTCGACCCTGCAGTACCTCACCGGGTAAGGAAGCAGTTTTTATAGTGTTTGTAAATTGACTATTGATTTTGACTTTGTATATATGTTATTTAAATGTATGCCACAATGTCATTTGTTTGTCCTTATTTGACAGCTCCTCGAAATAGTCAAGAGAGAGGGGTTGTCTCTCAAGGCAGTTCTAACTACACACCATCATTGGTACGAGACTAGTATATGACATGTTCTGTACAGAATAGCTTGGATTCCCAGCTCCTGGGAATTGCCTCCGCATCAGTTCATTTGTGAATCCTGAATATAGTAGTAGGCCTATACTCCTGTCAGTCAGGCTAATGACAGGCACAGTGCATAATCAGGTTTCAGTTTGAGAAGATGAGAAAGCAGCAACAATTCCCTTTTCTCCAAACAGGGACCACGCTAGAGGAAATGAGGCACTGCTAAAGGAGGTTCCTGGATTGAGGGTGTATGGGGGAGATGACCGCATAGGAGGGTTGACAGATAAAGTCACCGACGCTCAGGAACTCAAGGTGCTCAGATGATGCAGAACCACGCCAAGCATAATTACACAAGGTCGCACAGTATCTCAAAAATGTTGTTTCAGAATGAAAGCCTGCATGGCCTTGACTTGACATCGCATTTCTTCCGTTTACAGTTTAACTCAGTCAATGTGAGGTGCCTGTTTACTCCCTGCCATACCTCTGGTCACATGTGCTACTTTGCTTGGGAGGATGAGTGCACGGATGCCCCTGCGGTGTTCACAGGTCTTAAAAACAACAATCTAAGCAACTGTTAATCCCATCTAAAGAAGAGGCAGTGATTTCATGCAAATTATTTGAAATATACGGATATAAATTATGTACTTTTTGTATTTATTATTGTGTGCAAACAATATATGTAACTATTGAGTGAGATTTGAAATAACTCCTGAGACAGTTAATGTTAAGCATGGGGACCTGCCTCTCACCCTCGATGACATCAGATTTGATTTTGTTGTGGTTGTTAGGGGATACACTGTTTGTTGCTGGCTGTGGGAGGTTCTTCGAGGGCACAGCAGAACAGATGTACTACAACCTAACCCAAGTGCTAGGCTCCCTACCTCAAGACACGGTCAGTGGAGAGACAGGAGCTAATAAGCAGCCATTGTAGCCTTATATAGGAATTGATCTCCCTTCCGAATGATGCATTTGTAATATAGACCATGGGGTCATACTATTACTTACCATTATAAAATACACTGGATTAATACTAGTTGTAACGTTGTCCAAAGTACAAAAGACAGGGCCCTCATTGTCAGTAAAAACACTGTTTTGATTTTGTTTCATAGAAGGTGTTCTGTGGACACGAGTACACAATTAAGAACCTCAAGTTCGCAATGTTGGTGGAGCCAGAGAATGAAAAAGTAAAGGAGATGTTGCACTGGGCCAGGGTGAGTTATACATCTTTCATTTCATGCATAGTTTTATGTGCGTGCACTGACAGTGCTGTGTCTTCAGGACAGAGATGACCACGATAAACCGACAGTGCCATCTACTTTAATAGATGAGTTTGAATATAATCCTTTCCTCCGCCTTTCGTGAGTTAAATGTTTATTATATATTCAGTATTGTTAGCAATTCTAGCAATATAATATTGATTCAATACATTTCTAGTAGAAGTGAAAAAGCATTGCCATTTTTGTTTGGAGATGGGAAAACATTTACAGCCCTTGCCTTGTATTATCTTAATGGCTTATGTCTCTTTTTACTGTAGGCAGGAAGGAGTTCAGAAGTTCACTGGAAAGACCGACCCCGTAGAGGTGCTGAGGGTTTTACGGAGGGAAAAAGACAGATTTAAAAAGCCTAAGGATAGAGTTTCTCCCCACGCTATGTTTGCTTTGGAATGGGCACTACCCAGGCCATGAGACCCGATTTTGCAGTTCAAAATGGTCCAAATTTGTTAAATAAAAAAAGATGCTTGGGTTTGATTAGGTGAATGCAGTGAGACTGTAGACCAATTAGCTTCATGATATTTCGGCCTCATGCAACGGTTCTCTAACCCAAAATTAAAGTATTTACTTGGTTGTAAAGACCTGCCTAATTTCACCTCCATTCCACATTAGGTCATGTTTACTATGGTCATATAAGCCATGAGTGACAATTGTTGCACACTTTCCTGTGGAAACACAGTGAACCTCAGAGACTGAGAGAATATATATTTGTACTGTAAATAACCTGCGATTAGATAAAATAATATTTTATCAGTAACCAATTATTTTTCTGTATTTGCACTAGTATGGTGAAACCATACCCAAAAATCACTTGGTGAATAAGGTCTGGCAACGCTCGATTGGGAGTGTTAAGTCATTGCCTCCTACTGGGCGCAGACCTCTGGTTAATGTTGAAACTATTGGACAGCATTTTACCAATTGCTGTTGCTACAGCTGTGTTGATCGCTTCATCTAACTCCACCACCATTTAGAGACACTCTTGACTTCGTCATCTGACTAACCCACCCTGACTGGTCCGCCAGCAGGGTGACTGAAGACACTCATGCGAACAGGGTTTCCAGACTATTATCTCATCGAAAACAATTGAGCTGAGAGCAATAGTCGGGCGGAACCAGGCTACATTTGCACTGCTTTCTAATGCTTTTTTCAAAAGTAAAAAGTCAAATTGGACATGGTATTTCATTTGCATTTGTCTATCCACACTGGACTGGCTGGTTTATGGAAACACATTTTGCTATATTACTGCCATTTTAAAACTGACTCAACTCATCCCCTATAAAGACCACATGGTCTGAAAGTACTGGACTGTTATGTGAGGTTACGCTAATCTATGTAAGTCTTTCAAATTGTGTTTGATGTTAAATACCGGTACATCAATTGTATAACCACAACAGACTGAATGTAACTATTCTACCAAGTGCACGACCTTGTGCTGAGTTGTACATGTAAAGCATTATTAATTAAATTATCAGTACTTTTGATACTATCTTTCTTTTATATTGACCCTATGATGCAAGAAGCTATAACAGATTTGATTTATTATGCTACTTATACCATCGGTTTTCTGCAATTTTCACATCTATAGAAAAATATTTCTGTAATATAACATGACCTGACTGATAATGTGTTTAAACACCTCAGCTTCTGAATGAATTCCAATGTAATTCATAATTTAAATCCAAAATTAGCAGAATAATTATCAATATGCTATAATCTAGAACAATCCATTAGTGTTCCTGCTCGACTGTATACAACACACCTGTGATAACAGCCCCCTTTCCCACTCAAATGAAGACATTCATTTGGACAACATTAGTAGTGGAAATGATGGCACTTTTCTGGGCACATTTGACAAATGGCTGGACCAGACCATGGAGAAAACAATGTCAACACAGCAGGACAACTCTCTCCTCTCCTTTGTTCACCACTTCATTATGAGTCCATTGGTAAGTTTCTCCACAGTGTGGTATTGTGTATGTAGAAACCTTCTGGCTCTCTCCTCCCCTACGCTCTTTAGCCAAGACTGATAGAGCTCAGCTATATGGCTGTCCTCTTCTGGCACCAGGGGGCGCTCTGCCATGTAGAGATCCTCCACCTGTTGCAACAGCTCCTTGTTGTTCTGGTCTGGTAAGGGCTTAACTTGTCCTCCTCCATTCAGACAGCCTGGTGAGAACAAAAGCAAGTCCTGAGCCATCAGTCAAACTATGCAAGTAGACTTTCAAACAAACAGTTCACAAATTATTGTGATGTAGATGTTGGCTTCACAAACTGAAATACCTTAAATCTGCTAAAATACATACAATACTGCATTACCCCACCCTCTTACCTGAGGGGCAGGCCATGACTTCTACAAAGTCATAAGTGGATTTGCCCCTCTTGAGCTTCTGCACCAGGTTCTGAATGTTGCGAAAGCCGTAGGCAGCAGCAAAGCGCAGCAAGACGTGGCCATCTTTTTCCAGGGTGATCTCCTGAAAGTCCTTGTTCCTGTTGATGAGGCAGATGAGATCACAGCGTCTGAACATCTCAAACACCCAGTTCCAGGTGTACGGTAGAGCGTGAAACAAGCACATAGCAATCGTTGTTAGTTCTCATTGTACTGTGCTGAGCAGTTAAACCAGACTTACTTGAGACTCTTGTAGGTGAGTTCCTTCACCTCCTCTCCAAACAGCTGCTTAGCAGAACGGGTGAAGACGTGGTGAAGGTAGCCGCCTGAACCGCTTCCCGCATGGCTCAGTAACTCATCACCACACACGCTGCTGAACCTGCATAGGCCATAAAGTACATACGTATTCACCCTTCTGCGATGTGTTTTGGTTTGATGTGGTTACAAATGTATTGCTGCATTGGTTCTGCATGTGTTTTGTTGATCACACAGCTGAGAATTAGTTTTGGTAATTGATTTCATTTATTTGTTTTTCTAAATAGCGGTGAGGAGATGGTCTTTACTGTGGTGATGCCAAACTACTGATACTGCATTAACATAGAGAAAGTGCACTCTAAAAATATTAGCTAGTGATTTTACTACCTTTCAAAGCGATATAAAATAAACTTAAGTCACGTGGATATCGCTTACATTGCATCCAAGGGTGCAGGCTCGACTTGGCTAAGAGACACTTTCTCCTCTTCCAGCATTGTAACAACCTCCCCTGCAATGCCACAGAGATGTAAAGTATAGACATGGGGAGTGATATTGTGCAACACAAGTGATTAATACCCCAGAGCTCGTACCTGAGGTGATGACACAGTCTACCTCTCTGGTCTCAGATTCATTCAGGTAGAAGTCTGGCCTGGAGGCTTCTAGCTTCTTGTCGTAACAGGGCATCACGGCCACGTGATAGATCTGCTGAGGACTAAGGCCCTGCCCCACAATCACAAGACACTGCTCAGTATAGACATCAGCCTAGCCTAGCAAGAGATGATATGTCTTCTAAAAGGAACAAGAAGCCACAATAACACATTTTCAGGTAGGTCAACACCTGGGTTCAAACCCACAACCTTCTGGCTGGGAGTCCAACACCCAGACCACAAATCTTACTAACTGTGTTAGAGTTATTTACCATGTTCAATTACAGTCTGAAAATATATATTGTATATCACAAAAGATTATACTAGATATAATGACTGTAATAAAATACCTGTTGTCCAGCAAAATAGCCTTTAACCAGTGAACCCATCATCTGTTGTGGAGAGCGGGTGGTGCTGATGTAAGGAAGGATGACCTCTCCATGGGTCTTCTCAGCATAGCAGATCCAGCCTGGACAGAACAAAAACAGAACTACATTCCCATACACACAACTATGATATTAGCATACTCCTGGGTACTAAGAGTACATTTCAAAGTGAATTAACATTTGCATTTTTTTCACTATTCTAAGAAATGCCCTTAAAATTGGACCCGGCAAATTCTTTTTCATTCACAATGTAACTACTACTTGTATTGACTGACTTGATAACTCAGGAACCTGTTCTTGGTCATACCATCCATTCCATTTTTACATTTGCAAAAAGCATCAGCCAGCAGTGCAAATGTAGCCTGGCTCCACCTGACTATTGCTATCAGCTCAATCATTTTCAGAGATAATAGTCTGAAGACCCTTTCACATTAGCATTTTCACAGCCACTCTGCTGGTTTACCAATTAGGGTGGGGGTAGTGCAATGATGTTGAAGTCAAGTGCATTTCACTTGGTGGTAGAGCTAGATGAGGCGATCAAACAGTTGTAGCAAGTAGCAACGCCTATTGATTAAAGGCTGTCCAATATTTTCTAAATTAACCAGAGGTCTACTCCCAGTAGAAGGCAACACTTTCCAGTGTTGCCAGACCCTATTTACACAGTGAATGTTAGGTCTGGTTACACCAGGCTAAATCTCTACCAGGCTTTGCTAAAGAGGGTAAGGGAGGAGAGAGTCAGAGACTAGTGGACTGATAATAAAGAAGAGGATAGTTATGTTGCGTTGTGTTTAAATTTAACTAATGCCAATTTGTTTTGAAGAACGTCAATTGAATTTTGGAGTACCTGGACAGGCAGATGTCAGCATAGGCAGGGCCTTCTTGTCCTGTCCCTTCCTCTGGAAGCGCTCCACAAACTCCCTCTGGCTCTCCAGCAGGCTGAAGGTCCGACTGAAGCCCGTGTCAAACACATGGCAGACTCCTATGAACACCAGCATCACATTAGTAAGGACGGCTGGTTTAGCTGAATAACAGAACTAACAACACATCTGTCTGTGTACTGCACATCTATTTTACCTTTTAAACTAACCACATGAACTAAGGGAATATGCACATAATATGCAGGTCTACTCACCTAGGGACTTGAAGAAGGATGCAAGCCTCCTGCCTGCCTCACTGCTACTGAGGCCGTATCGTGCTGCCAGTGAGGCTCTAGACTGGGGAGATATAGACACCACAACCACCTTTTTTTCCTTCTCACTGGCCTGCTGGGGAAAGCACAGAGGCATGAGTTGATGTGCACATAGTTACCATTTCTGTCATCGTGATTAGGCCAACATGCACACATGTAGTCTACCTTCTACCCATCTACCTTGTTGCTCAGCAGCACTTTGAAAATCTCCTTGTGACTCTGCTGTGTGATGAGGACACTTTCCGCTGAGGTGATACAGCCACTGCAGGCAAGACAGTCATTCAGTGTAATCTTCGCTTTCTCCAGTTTCTGCTTGCCGCCATCCTACAGACAAAACCAGCAGTATAGAACATTTAATTATAATGGTATACACTGGTGAAGATTGGTGGGTAAATATCTGTCTTACCTGGTTGACTTGGAAATAGCTGCCGTCATCTTCTATCTGGATTTTTGCCACCAATCTACCTTGTTTCTTCTCAACTTTGACAGGTTTAACACACTCCTGAGACAAACATATTACTGTACTGTTACATTTTGATTTTACATCAATCAACATTTGCTTGCACATTCTATGAAAAAACTTTAAAACTGGACGGGTGTTGTGCCCTCGATTGGGTTCCCACCGTGGATTGGGTCCTCTTGATGAGATCGTGCATATTATGCTTCACTTCCAGAAGGTTTTGTGTCAGTTTTCTTTTAGATTTAAACAGTTTTGCTAAAGGATGGATTTAGCCATCATGTTTGAATTAACTGTATTAAGTTTCAGTTATATTTACTCCTAAACTGCTGCCTTCTCATTGCTCATAGCGTTAGGCTGTAGCAACGTGCACAGAAATAAAGACATTCTTCAGTATTTTACTGTTAACATATACCGTATATCTTCAAGCTTTAAGGCTGTAACATAACACTCATTCTAGATCTGCCTATTTTAACTTAGCTAGTTAGGCACGTCTTCGTCATTAGCATACTATTTGCATTAGTCTACTAGACCAATTGTTATCTTATATAAAATACTGAACTCGTAATTTTAATTGTTAAAATACTAATAGTCTAGTAGCTGGCCAAAGCTACAATAGTTATATAGAGAATGTTTACACTAAGAACTGTTTATCTTTATTCGTAGTTATCATGAAAAGGGACCCAATCCACGGCGGGCAAATGGTTCTTGAGTCACAAGACCTACGGACATGGGTGGCTGTACTCCAATGTTATTGTGTCACTTCGTTTTTATACAACAACGTTAATTTTGTAATGTCAACTCTAACTATTTCTGTAGCTAGCTTACATCATCCAATAGGGAAGCTAGCTGCTGTACCGTACGGTACTGGTAACATGAACATGCGTTCTTACCTTCTTTTACGGGACTAAAATGTCGAGTTACGGTTCAACAACGTTACTGTTTTTTATTTTTAAGATAGTACTTGTTGAATCATTGGGTATTGTGTGAAAAATAAATAACAGTACCTGAGAAGGGGTGATAAAATCATCAAGGTCTGTCAACTGTAACACTCCGCTGAAGTGAGAAGCCATATCTGTTATACTGCCGTAAAACGGTTGTTGTTTACTTTTGTCGTAAACATGCCCATGATATCATCAAGATCATTGCCAGTGATTCTACAAGGCTGCCAGGAAAACGTTTGATCGGAATCAGAGAAATACGGGTTTATTTTATTAGGAGAAGTAAAATCATGGAAATATTCTGTATCCAGTTTTTTGGAGTGGTTTTTCAGACGTGCTGCACTTGTGATCTCCATCCATAGGCTCCATCACATCACAAAATCCTCAAATGGTTTTAGGTTCAGGTCAAGGCTCAATTCATTTCACCTGTTAATTTGATTGTATTTTGGATTACCTGCACGGACCGTGCTGTTACCTACCTCTGTGCCATCTACTGAAATAAATAATGAAATCTGTAATTTAGTTATAATCTGTAATTGCACAACCACATACCAAAATGACTGAACCTTATATGACCCTATATGACTATATAAAATGACACACACAAGGTATAATGTAAATAGCATATTTGGCATAACTGCTGACATTCTGCATTACATTTTCATAGGCTAACACAAGCACTGTATGGTGATTCTATGTAATGTTTTTAGTTTTATTTGTTTTTATTTATTTATTTATTATTTGTGCATTTAATGAACCCCTTGCTACATCTCAAGGGCTATCCTTTCAATAAATTAATCACACAGACACAAACAAACACATTATATTAAATGTTGTTGCTAACCACGTTTGTCCTCGTTTTACATTAGATTACATGGCAATTTGTGTTTTGTTATTCATGTTCATACATGAGTTGTACAATCTCAGATATTTGTAGTGGTTATGAGTTGTATGCCACAAGTCACACAACATCTGTCTGCTTCTTACCGATGTTTCCACCACACATATTTTGTTGTTATGACTACGAGGTCGTAAAGCCGCCATTTTTCCCCTGTAGTAGCGTTGCGACAGGGACGGAGAAACTCGAACGACATGAATGTCGAAAATAATCATACGGCAGAAACAGAGAGCGAGCAAGCAGATCACGGCAACAACATAATTACCATCCAAACTACTATAGGAGACGAAGGTTTAGACTTATTTCGTAAACAATCTTTGTTTTTAATCATATATTCTGTTTGGGCCCATCCCTGTCATCAAATGTAGCTAGCAGTGGCTAGCTACGTTATTAGCTATCCAAGTTAGTTTACTACTGATCTGTGAAGAGAAATATCAGATAGATTAGCAAATGGCTAGCTCACTAGCCGCTTCAATCACACGCATTGCAATGAGTGGTGTTGTTTCTTGATTTATTATAGATGAGGATGTACACAAGTGTGGACGGTGCCAGTCGGAGTTTTCCACGCTTGAATCTTTCATTCAACACAAGTTGCTCCAGGGCTGTAAGCGCTCTGAGTCGCAGACACAAGAGGATGCTAAACAAGAGGTACAGAGCTGTAAAATAGATTTGAGCCATATGGAATCTGTGTTTGGACAATAACTAAATCTGACACTGCTAACTCATGCTGCCGGTAGTTAACATATATTGGCACAACAAATCAAGCATGTGCCTTTTCATGCATTTGTGTCATTGTCAGGTGTCTGCAGCTAATGGAAACACCTACTCAGAACTGGTAGAACGGCCATCATCAGATGATCCGGAGAAGACTAATGGTATGTCTAAATTATTACAAAACATTGGAAGAGAATAGGGTTTTCAATGCAAAGCTGCTGTTGAGTTAGTTATTAACCATGTGGTAACATTTGCCCTTTGATGAAGCAGAAGGTCTGGTGGGCAGAGGTTGCAGGAAGAGAACTGCTTCAGCAAAAGCAAATTGCCAGTCAGATGAAGACCAAATAACGGACACTATTGACAGTTCCAAGACAGTTTTCAAAGTCAACCAAGAGGGCCGCTATGTTTGCCAAGTGTGTGATAAAACCTTCAAAACTGTAAGTCCTACGGTACTTTAGACCTGGAACACTATTCACTCTGTTCAGTTCCTCATTGTTGGATGCTGGTGTTAAAAAATAAAAATTGCACGTCAGTATTTTATGTACAAACTGATTACATTTTAAATTATATGGAGATATTTAAGCAGGCAAATATTTTTTTGCTTCTTTAATAAAACAAGGTACTACACACATTACTAGCTTAATAAACTAGTAACAGTAATGTGTTACACAGTGTAAAGCCCTTATATCTGTGGTTTGTGTTTGTGCTTCTCAGACCAACATCTTAAGAACTCATTTGAATACTCACAGCGAACAGAAGAATTTCCCCTGTGACCTCTGTGGCACCGCCTTTCGCACTAAAGGCTCCCTGATTCGCCATAATCGGCGTCATACAGGTATACCAAGGTGCTTTTCACCTTCTTAAACCTTCCCAGTCAAATGAAACTGCATTAATTGTCTGTTCTCCAACTTCTCCCGCAGATGAACGCCCATACCGCTGTAACCTGTGTGGCTTGTCCTTCAGAGAATCAGGCGCTCTTACCAGACACCTCAAATCTATTACGCCCTGCACAGAGAAGATCCGCTTCAACCAGTATAACGAGATCCTGGTCAGCAGGGATGGGATCCAGAAAGGTCAGTGTGATTATATTATATTATATTATATTACTACTATGATAGCCTTTTATTATGGACTCAGTCGAAGGCAAGTCAGAATACGCTAAACATACAGCTGAAACAATAAGTCTATTTTTACTTACTGGTTCTGATTATTAGCCATTTAAAATGTATTAATTTACTAAACATACAAATACAATTAGATGCCTATCAAAGTGTGAGTTTAACTTTTGTTAAACCCTCAACTCTGTAGTTTCTGTACCTGTGAGAATGATATGCTCAGGTTGATTGGCCTTAAATTAGCCCCTCATTTGTGGTAGGTGTTATAATATATATATGTAATATAAAACAACAATAATAACAACAATAAATATTACAGTTTGATGAGGACTTCAGTGTTTCTATAATGACTTCAAGAAGAACAATTCCAAGTATTACATGGCTGTTGAACACAAAGACCATGTGTCCCTTTCTAGTGCTAAAAGCTACACACTGACCTGTTGTCAGAGCGCAGGCTAATGCATGTCTTGCGTTCTATGTATCGGTTCTATGTATCCAGGTGTGGACGCTACACCGCTTCAGTTGTCTGGAGACCCCGAGGTGGCGCTGGTTAAGCGGGAAGAGCAGCAGCAGTTGGAGGAGACTCAGGCTGCGGTGGTGAGCGTGGTCGATACCAGCTCCCAAGAGGTCCTTCACCAAGTGCACTTCACCATGGAGGTGGATGGTGCCACACAGCAGCAGCAGGTGAGCTGCGAATGAACGAGAATCTTTTTGATAATTGATGGAAAATGTAAATGCTGATCCTGATGAGTAGGCTGTATTGAACCAGGATTACATTTGATCCTGATGAGTAGGCTGTATTGAACCAGGGTTACATTTGATCCTGATGTGTAGGCTGTATTGAACTAGGGTTACATTTGATCCTGATGTGTAGGCTGTATTGAACCAGGGATACATTTGATCTTGATGTATAGGCTGTATTGAACCAGGGATACATTTGATCCTGATGTGTAGGCTGTATTGAACCAGGGTTACATCTGATCCTGATGTGTAGGCTGTATTGAACCAGGGTTACATTTGATCCTGATGAGTAGGCTGTATTGAACCAGGGTTACATTTGATCCTGATGTGTAGGCTGTATTGAACCAGGGTTACATTTGATCCTGATG